>VYZT01012649.1:314-12361 GCA_013400735.1 Pomatostomus ruficeps | reverse complement strand
GTGGGAGGAACCCCACACTGGAGGGACCTCTGACCCCGAGCAGCAGCAGCACAACGTGTGATGAGCTGACCAAAACCCCTATTCCCATCTCCCTGCACTGCTGAGGGAGGAAGAAGAGCCTGGGAAAGAGGGAGAAGTGGGAGGAAGGTGTTTTCAAGATTTGTTTTACTGCTCATTACCCTGCTCTGATTTTGTTAATAATGCATTGAGTTCATATCCCCAAGCTGAGTCAGTTTTGCCCATCACAGTAATCAATTTTTGATCTCTCCCTGTCCTATCTCAACTCATGAATCTTTTGTTGCACATTCTCTCCTGTGTTCCCTTGAGAAGAGGAGTGAGAGAGTGGCTTTGGTGGGTGCCTGGCACCCAGACAGGGTCAACCCACTTAAACTCTCTACTAAAACCTTAAGCAATATAATTAGGAGCTGTTGTTCAAGGAAAAACAAAAAGTCTCATACAAAAAGTATGTTTTTGAGAAACTTTCAGAAAAAATGAAGGCATATTGCTATGCAGAAAGAGAAGGACCTTTCCAAGTATAGTGGTAGAGAGGGGCAGTTAATTCTAACACTATTAGAAGGTGCAAGTTTTAACATCATTTAAATGTGAATGAAAAGACACACTTGAGGAGCTGAAAGATCTTTCTACAGGAAAAACAAAAGTTTGGATTCATATAAAATACAACCAAAGTTTTAACTGAATCCATGTGAAAGTAAAGGATACTACAGAAAATAATCAAAGTAAGAATTAGAGTTTGATTTTTAAAATTAAATTGTTCATACTTCTTGTCCCAAAGATTGGAGGATAAATATAGAAAATAGAAACACAATACAGACTCACTATTTGTAAAATAAGGATATTACAGGGGCTGTCCTAAGATGGTGCTCAGCTAATAAAGGATTCCTAAAATCAACTTAAGGTCCTGGAAGGGCTGTGTCTTTCATCTGGTGTGTATCAGGGGCTTGGCTGGTTGCCACTATTCAAGAATTCTTTATGGTTTATAGTTAATAGGAGGAACATAATTCATTTGATCTCTTTGTTGGCCTCTGTCTAACATGGTATTTTTGTGCTCCTTCCTATTAAAGATCCATTATTCTCTCAGCTTTTTCCTTTTGTTGTGCTGTCATGCTCCATCTGCAGCAAAGAGTCACAGCAAAACTAAGGAGAATAAATTCTGTAGTCTACTCTTTTTCAGGTGGTTATGCATTGCAGGTACATTAGTATCCAGAAAAAAAGTAAAAAAAGCTGACTTATAGTCACATACAAAATTATATTCCTCTGCAAACTTGAGTCTAACACAGGTGTTCTGATCCTCAGGACTTTTTGTGTCAGAAGTCTGAACCTGATGTTATGGTAGGAAAAAGTATCTTGGACTTGAGAGCTGACCAGATGTGCCTACCATTCGAGTTTGTTTGTTTGTTTGTTTGTTTATAAGAAACTCATAAGATTTTAATAAGAAAATTTGTTTTCACTATTTTTTTCTTTTACAGGCAGCAAATTAAAGCTAAATAGTATCATTCTCGCCTCCTGGAGCCCTGGAACAGCACAGCCACTAAGAAAATGGTGAAATTTCACATCAAGTGGAATGCAGGTTTGGAAACAGTGTTGCAGGGTAGCTTTTAAAGTTATGTTTTAAAATGTGATGTTTAAGTTTTCTTGTGAATTTATATGTTATAATGTATGAGTTTATACATATTTATATATTTGATTCCAAATTTAATTATCATTAGAAGCAAAATGTCTTAGCAGAGATTTGTGGATATAATAGAGTCAAATTTGGAAAGTGGGTGTATTTGATAGCATTTTCATTGCATTTAGCATCAAGATTAGTACATTATATGTATTTATTTTGGACAGACAAATATGGTTCTTAATCTCAAAACTCTGAGCTTTAAAAAATTTTGAAAATTCATTCCTTTTTAGAACAATAAAAACTATACCTGATATGAAAACCAATATGAAATCATGGAAATAAAAGGTTAATCTATTACACAACATTGTCTCGTAGGATTCTTTTACAAATATTACTCCAGTAAGGCATATTCAGCATTTCAAGGCAAAGAACCAGGATTCTGATTTTGGGGGTTTTTTTTTGTTGTTGTTTGTTTGTTTGTTTGTTTTGTTATATGTAGGTTTACTGGTTTTGTTTTGGATTTTTTTTTTTTCGTTTGGTTTGGTTTGGTTTGGTTTGGTTTGGTTTGGTTTGGTTTGGTTTGGTTTGGTTTGGTTTGTTTTTTTTATGCTACAGCTGAACTTATTATGGCCAAACAATTAGTTATACAATGAAGCCTACAGTGATGGCTTTTTTCAATCATGGTTAAATAACAACATTATAAAATTACTGCACTGCTTTGCTTTTCATATCATACAGAGGTTAGATTAGCACTTTTCCTAACACTTAAGCTTATGGATCTTGCAATATTTTGTAAGAATAGCATCTTTAAACTGATTAACAGACTAACTAGTGACAGACTGCAGTGTCTGGTGTCTTTGGTAGAAGCAGATCTTGTATCGATTGCAGTGGGATATTTGTAATCTTTTACAACACAGCTCTGTAGGAAATTTCCCAATAAATGCACCTGCATACTTGTCTAGCTCCTAATCCACTTGGTAAGTTTTAAATGAGAGAGTTTACTTCAGATTTCTAAAACATGGTGATGTCTTTCATGCAGGTTTCTCAGTGTTTCCAATGCTGTTTTTACATATGAAACTGATTACTTTAAACAGATTGAAAGTTGTCAAAACAAGTAGTTTCATCAGAAATGAAGCATAGATGTGCACAGAATGACAGCAGAAACTTTTAGTCAGGAGGAGACTGCACTACTATTCTGACAACAGCAATATATATATTATTTTTTGTGTTTTTTCTTGTAAACCATTGTTCAGCCTAACTTGTAGATGAGTCCACGCCACTGTTACTCCAAAGGTTGCTAAATGTTACTCTATTCAGCATGGGAAACAATATATCCAGTGGGAGATTTAGCTAGCCAAATCCCTGAATTTTCTTGAAAAAATATTTTACTAATGATTTTAAAGGAACTGGCTTTGTTTTTCTTACCATTGTTGAGCTAAATTATGCACTTAGTTCTGATTATTTTTAATTACAACAGATTTAAGAACTAAAGTACTCCCTTCTGTTCAACCAGCAGAATACCAATAAACAACTTGGTTTCTAGAAAACAAACCAATTTCATAATGGAAAATAATCCATGACACTAGGAAAAGTTTAAGTCAGAGAAATTCAAATTTATTCTGTTTGGTGTTTCCCTGGTGAAGCTAAAGCTAGTCTTAGGTTTACTCAATATAGATAGTGAAGTGGAAAGCATATGAATGACTGATCACAGATGAAACTGAAGAGCCTATCTACTCTTTTTTCCCCCTTTTTTTTGAACTGATATACTATTTGACATGATTCAGAGTGAAAATCTACATGCTAAAAGTGAAGTTCAGGAAGTTGTTTTCAAGTAGAAGGACTTTGGGGATGCAGGCATTAGCATCATCTAGAAACATTTCATGGTAAAAACTGAAATGTGAGAATGCTTTTGTGTTATTTTTTTTAAGCAGTCAAAATTGAAATTGAAAGAATCATCTTTGTTTTTTCTAGAAACCAGTATTACATGGATGACTAGAAAAGGAACAGAGCGACAAAACATTAAAAGTCAGAAATTCTGACAATCCCATTAGATTGTGGTCTGTCCCTGAGGGCATTCAAATACAGATCAGAAAATAAAAGAAAGAAATGTGTTCTTATTCTTGATTACCTGTGTTTATTGTGACTATATGAGGCTTGACATGTACTGGTAGTAGGTGTAAATCCATATTGCATGAAGTCTACAAACAATAATGTGGACAGATTTGGGAACAACCCTTCAAGACAGGCAGTGGAGGGTGTTTGGGAACACAAGGAGCATAAAAGGTCAAAAAATGACCTGTGGAGNTATTTATGTCACTGTAACACGCTGTGTCAGTGCTTCCCTGGCACGACATCTGTGCCGAATAAACCATCTGGGAAGCCCCTCCACCTGTCTCTCCTTCTTTGGGGTGTCTGGACCATCAGTGGGTTGGGTGAACCCCTACAGGAACTTCACCAGCCCACCTGTGCCTTGGAGCAGCTTGGACAGCCCCCGAAGCCGCGGATGGACGCGTGGTGCTCCCCCCCGGAAAGCACCGCAGCAGAGAACAATTGATAGAATAACCTTTCTGGTGAAAAATAGGAAGCCTGAAAGAAAAAGAAGAGACAGGAATGTTGAGAAGAACAACATTCTCCACGCTTACAATTTTCCTCTGATTCACCAGCCAGATATTTAAATATGTGCTTTGTATTTCATTATGCCTTTTCATAATAGCTGCAGTAAATAGGATCAAAAGTGATAATCTTGTTTTGTAATAAGGACATTTGGGTTTCAGAGACATTTCTAATGGGATATTGAGACAATTTATTTCAGAAACGGAGTAATTTCTCACTCTGGAAGACTTTAAAGTTAGGCTAAGTAAATATTGTTCAATTTACTTTCATGGATTTGTGATGTGGGGCAGGGATGAAAAATACAACCTCTTCAGAGCTCTTCTAATGATATTTATATGATATTTCTTATTATATTCATGCTTATAATTTTCCTTCCTAGCAAAAGAACTGGAAGGTGAATCAGTTTAAAATAAACCTACATTCGTTCTCACAGAAAACATGTTCATATGGAGTAAGGCTTTAAGATCTCTAAGATTTTCACATTCTGAGTATCAGTCTTGCATTTGAAAGTGTAGAAGACTTATCTGTGGGTGTAATTAAAATTCAACCAAAATCCATAAATGGCCCAAAATCATTAGTATTTCTAGAAAGTTAGGTTCATAAATAATTTGTGAAACTTTATTGGAAACCCAGAGAAAATAGCTTTTCCCTTTGAAATAGTCTAAGACATGACCTTCAATGTTTGTGTTCTCTATGGAGTTAGAGTAATCACTTGTAGGAATTTTAAAGTTAATATTATATAAGTGTTCTCAAGAATGTGACAAACTGCCCCTATTTCTCAAGCCTTTGTACAGCAGGTACAATATAGGTGGTGTTGTTTGACCTGGGATAACCAAAGGGGAGTTGTTACTCCTGACAAGACCAAAACTAAAATGCTGCTTTACTCTCTGGGCTTTTAATTAGTTTCACATTTTCCGTTAATAGTCAGTCTTGCATCTTTCCTCTTTTCATTTGTTTTTTCTTCATGACACACTGATAAGGCTGAGATTAAAATGCATTTCAGCAGGGGCAGGGGACAATATGTTGCTTGACAGGACGGACAGCAGCAAGAACTTCAGAACAAAAGGCATGTATTTAACAGCTGAGGAGACAGCTTCAAGGTGTGAGGCTGTCAAGTGTCCAATCAATTACACTATGCGTGAAACAATGAGTCGTCCCACAGATGAGTAAATCTGCAGAATAGAAAAGGGATGGGGGATTACTGAAGGAAGTCGGGGTGCCTGTGGCAGATGGGTGATTGAACCACTGGGTATTTCTAGTGGGAATGTGAATTCCAAAAACACAGAGATGTTTCTGTAGTGTGTTGGAGATCCCTTAGCAACACAATTCAGAGGCATTCAGAATATTTGAGACTGAATACATTAAACATTCTAATATAAAATTTAAGCGTAGGAATTTTTTTTTTTTGGTCCCCTAGCAAATACTTTATTATGTTAGCTTTTGTCAGAATTGATCAAGTTAAGCTAGTGTGCCAAATGTATTTTTTTCTCAGGAGCAGGCGCTATGCAATGATTTCTGCATTAGCACTCTTGTCATAGCATAAATTCAGCAATTCAACAAGTAGGCCTTATAAGCCTTTATATGAAGGATATTTTTTTACATTTCATCTTGTTGCTGTATCTAATACGTAAACATGAGGGACAAAGGATTGGTCAGTGTTTCCATAATAGCATGGACCTCAATGGGCTCACACATATTCACTTATTATTGGATGGTTCATGTGCCTTTAACCCATCACTTATTGGAGCACAAATCAGTCAAGATTTGCATTTTGCTTGCTATTCAAGTTTTCAAACTCATGAGCTGCCTGCCTAATGACAAGAATATTTATCTAGGTTAATTGATAAAATCTCCTCAACATAAAGTGCTCTAGGAAACAATTTCAGAACACTTACACTTTGTATTAACATCTCATTATTTTATTCAACAACCCCAGAGCAAGTGTGGATGTAGGATGAATGATATGTGGTTTCTAATAGCATTTTCACTAGAAAAAAGCTCATCTATATCTCTTCTAAAATATCTGATGTTCTTTCTCTTACAACCTGAGAACCCTTAAAGATCTTTCCAACCTTAACCAGCAAAATATAAATTCAAACAAAGCAGTTGCTAGATTTTGAACACTGAATGGATTAATTGATTGCTCTATTTTAAAATGAGTTTTAATAGAATTTTTTTTAAAAAAAGAAAAATAAATAGAATTCCCATAAAGTCATAAGCAATATGTAAATAGCAATAGAACCAAATTTCTTAAATAAATTATTCATTACAAGCTAGTATTTCAAGTTTTTCTCCCACTTTTGCAGTTACCCTTTTTTTTGCCTAACGACAGCTTTCTATGAGTTTAGATCATGGTAAATGTGTCTTTAAAGTAGTGAACCAGAGATAAAATAGACAGCTGGAATGTGTTGTGGAATGTCACATACTGTAAAAACTCCATCTCAGGTTAAATAGTTGTATTTAGTATGGTTTATTCCTGTTATATGTAAAATATTTATGTTGGTGATTTTTTTCTCTATATTAATAGGTGCTTCAAGCTGGGTAATTTCAAGTCATCTCAGTATTAATTTTTATTGGCAGCAGACTGAAAGTAAACCTTCGTACTTTGCTGCTCTGGTGAGAGCAGATAGACTAATTGATGTTATTGTAAATGGGAATAAAGCTAAATACTTCACTACTGAATTGAATGAAAGTAGGACAGAGGAGGTTGTTTGTCAATAGGAAGTTATGATGAAAACCAATTAAAACAAGGCCTGTGATATAAATAGGAATACAGTATCACCTTTTCAAGCTATAGACAAATCTCTGAAATTTAGGAGGACTTGTCTGTCCAATATGTTTGTTTATAATAATAATTAACTGATGAAATTAAATAAATGTGATTATGTCTTTAAAACAAGTATTTTATGTGTTTAATACTCATAACAAACAATTTTGCCCTTTCAGACAGAAAAGTTCTGTCAGTTTTTTTCTTGTTTTTCTTAAAAGATGAGGAAGTGGCTTCCTGTTTGGTTGTTGTACTCATATTCCTGCTCTAACAAAATTCCCTTTTGTAGCCTCTTCCATTTCATAAATTCCTACCCCATGTTCCAGCTCTAAACAAAAGGAAAATGGGCTTCTCACTTTTCTATGACAAACACAACAACTGGGAAAATAAAAGTTGACTCATTTTTACCTATCATGTACATGTTATGTACATTAATATTTCTATATATAAATATATTTTCCTTAGATTGCCTTTTAGGTCATGCCTACAGCCACTCACTTTCCTGACATTTTAATGTCAGCCAAAGGTTGCTGCCAGGTATGGGAACAACAGCTCCTCAAGAGAAGATTGCTGTGTTGATGGGAGATTACCAGAAAAACCCAGCTGTTCTAGGCAATGGTTTTGATATCATTATTAGTTTTATCTACTGTATCAATAATGAACACATGAGAATGGTTGTAATGAAAATTAAATTCTAATCATAATGGGGGTTAGCTAAGATACCTGTCTGTTCCTGCTGAAATTCAATATTTAGATACCATATTATTATATGCAGTATTTCCTGTTTACGTCCTACTTTGTGCTCTGATGAACAAACCCTCCTGAGTTCTGAGGTTTCCATCCAGATATAAATACAGGCACTCTGCTCTGGTGCTACCGAGCTGCTCGCAGCAGGGTGGGCTCAGAAGCCCCTCAGGACAATGGCAGACCCTGACTCTGGAAGACTCCTCAGAACACAGTGAGCCTCTCTCTGCCCTCCTTTACTGTGTAGCTGAAAACAGACCATCGTACTTGGATTTGTCAGTGTTTTTCCAGGACCTGTTCATGTGAGTAGTCCTTAAGCAAGAAATGGTGATTTTAATAGTCCACGATGGATTTAGTATTACTTTGTATTTAAATTATTTTTCATTACAAGATCAATTATACTGGTCACAATTTCAAGTGCCAAAAATTTTGTTAAGTTAATCACAACTTTCCTAAGTATTTTTTATTCTGAACTGGGCTACTTTCTGTTACATCCATTGTCTCCTAAGTTTTTATTAGGAGGGAACATCAGTATTCATGTTCTGTTCATCTTCTCCCTTCTAATTATTATCATCATCATCATATCTATGCAATATTCTTTTCAATAACATATTTTCTTAGCCCATCAAGTTATCTTTCTAAACTATATTTGCCCTTCTACATCTTTTCCTCTCCTTAATTTTCTTTAAATCATGTCCCTCATCAGTCTATGACTTTTTTCCTTTCTCTTTCAACTTTTAATTCTAAACTACTCCTAAGTAATTCCATGTGTTTACTCACCGTGAAATTATTAGACTAGTAGAGGTATCTGGCTTCCAAAATACTTTATTAATTGCTCCTCCTGCTTCCATTTCCATGCCTCCTTAATAGTTACCTCTGTAGTGAAAGCCCAGAACTTTACAAAGGAGAACAAATTTTGCTTTCCACTCTTTTTGTGGTAGATTCTTTTTGGTCCAAAAGTAATTGAATAACAGTTAAAGCTGGGCAAGTATCTTTGTTACTTGTCATGTTCATTAAAAAGACCAGATATTTTAAGAACAAAATCAGAAATTGATGAAGAGTTGCTGCTTTTTGTTGTAAGTTTTCACTGAATAATTTCAGTGAAATTTTCACACTGAATGTCATTCACCAGCTTAGTAAGATAAATAATTTGATATTAGTATTAAATACTTTAAAAAAAATTGGTTTTCTTCTTTACATCTTTTCTGGATGAATAAATATTTTCACCTCCATTCAGTTCCTGTCTCTTTTGGAAACTGTGTGTGGAAAAATAAGGGAAACAAGTAAAGTTTGTTTTTTGTTTGTTTGTTTGGTTTGGTTTTTTGGGTTTTTTTTTTGAAAGTATCTGATTTATTTCTGCATATAATTGATGCAAACTGAACTAAAATGAGTATTTATCTGGGGACAAATCTAGCCTTAGAAAACTTCTGTGTTTGCAGTAAGCTTCATGAAGAACAAAGGCACTTAAAAGTTGTTACTTTTTTCACTTGTAATAGTATTTAGTGTAAAACTAGCATACTTGAGGATCACAGGATGCATATTTAACTCCAAGGTGAGAAGAAGGTTGTCTGGTTTGTTTTATCATTAAGATTCAAGCAAGTACTACATAGAATAACAAGCTTCATAATTAGGAAATTTGACCTATTTTATTTTGCTGAAGTATCTGATCTGTTTGTTCAATGACACTGCAACCCCAGAGGCAGCAGACGTCTTGAGCCTCACAAAACTGCTGCTGTCCAGGAAGAGAAACAGAACGATACAGAGTTGGGAGGGGGCAGAGAGAGATTTTTATTGGAAGATGTTAAAGTGGTTGCTATGAGACCTTCTCCAGCTAACACAGGCACAGCAGTGAGTGTGAGGCTGATAAATCATAGCTCTTGCATTATACCGTCCCTTTCTGCCTTTTTTTTTTTTCCTGACACAGTTTTTATAGTTGTTTAAGATCAAAGAAAACACCTGCTGGTTGCTTTTTCTTCTGTTTCGCTCTCTTCTGCTGCCTCGTGCAAGATGGAGCTAGAAAATGCAATGATCAGCTCCTCGAGCAGTTCTTCAGCAGGCTCCAGAGAATACAAGGTGGTGATGCTGGGAGCAGGGGGAGTTGGCAAAAGCGGTAAGTTTCAGCAACAATATTTTGGGGGAGAAGGGGTGAATTGCGAGTGTAAAGTTCACAGGACAAGGGCATTAATGAGGGGTTTCACTCCTCTTTCTCTCGCACATGGCTTGGATAAAAGGCTATAGTTCATGACTGGGGCAATGAGTCAGCTTAATTTATTACAGGCTGAAACGCTGCAAGCCTTTTTAATTGTTGTTTGTGTAGAAGTGACCTTGGGTCTGTTGTGTGTGGGGAGAGAGAAGCCAAGCTGCTTCTGTGAGTTTAGCAGCAAGTGCCCATGCCACTCTCCCACTTGGTGACGGGCAGTGGTTTGCTGGACAGTGTGGATGTAACTTGTTGGCCTGATCATCCTTGTGCTCCAGCAGAAATCAAACTCACTGCAAAGTCAGCTGTACAGTGCAGAGTGTGGGGGGTGCCTGCAGTGACCCTGTTTTCTTCCCTACATCTTTTTTTTCCTTTTTTTAAATGGTTTTTTGCTGAGTGTCATTGTAGCTCAGCTGGTTTTTTCTCCTCTCCAGTCCAGACAGGCACAGGATGCCTGCCTGAGTCTCCCTCCATTATTATGGAGGTAGACTCCAGGGAGGTAGACTCCCTGGAGTCTACCGCCAGGCTATGAGGTAGATTTGCAGCATATTTTAATATTCCTGCCCATAACTGGCAAGATATGTTAGTGTCTGACAATGGTATCTCTTCAGAGGAGTCATTATTTTGTCGGGACAGTGTTTTCTTTTTTCCCCAGATATTATCAGCTTTGATTTATTCTCACTGAAACCAGCCTTCTCTGTTCTTACAAAGACTTTGCTGAACACACAGAGTTTGCCTCAGAAGTCAGTGTATTGAGCTGGCCACACAACAAGAATTTGATTACATCTCCTGGAAATTCAAAAGAAAAACAGAAAGAGAAACAAAATTACAAAAAGCAGGATAACATAATGTAATATATCCAGGCTAGATTCCAAGGAATTTTCAGGATAAATAACTGTGACACTAAACAGCAAAAATTGCATGGATCAAACAAGTTTTGTTTCTATTCAAGCAATAAGATGAAGAACAGATGCAATAAAATTAAAAATTTTGAGTGAACATAATTTTCTTTCTGTATCCATAATCTTTGTGTTGTTATATTTGACTTCAGTGACACATCTTTCAGTGAAAGCTATTTCCCATCAGTATTGCTTAACCAAGCAAACAATTCTTGCACAGATGTTACTGTATAATCACTATATAAAATGGAAAAGATGAAAATATTGGTAATCTCGAAGTAAATTTTTGCAATTTTGAATTATCTTTTCCATAGAAAAGCAGGTATCCAGGATGTGTCAGCTGGAACTTTCAGTAAGATATCACTACTTTGTTCTTTTTTGCTTCCTTTTTTTCTGTCTTTTTTTTCTTTTTTTTTTCTTATATTTTTCCCTTCATGTGTCCAAAAGATGGCAGCAACTTTTTTCCCCCAAACATATGTTTATAAGAATAATGTAATTTTGAACACTTTTTCACCACAAACTATTATAAACTACATTCATAGCATGACAGAATCATAACAGCCAAACTTTATATGTATATGGAGGAAATTTCTGAGTTTCCATTTTGTATTACATAAGAGTTGAAATCACAAATTTAATTAATTCAAATCTCTGTGTTCAGAAAAAGTCAGCTGTTAATTTAATGAGAATAAAGCTTTTAAATATGTGGATTGCACAAGGTATGATATATCTCCAAAGCTGAGAACCATATAATTAACAACTAGAATCTTGTGGTCCAAAGAAAAAGAGATGGGATTAAGTGGATATTCATGAAATTCTATAGGATTAATGAAAACTTTCTGTCATCATAAAAGTGAAACTTTTGGGTAAAAAAAATGCCCCAGCAACTGAGCATTATTAAGAGTTTGTAAGAAAGGAGGTAGGCAGTTCAACATTTACTGGTTATGAACTTCTGATATGTAAGGGACCTGAATTATTTCAGTAGAATCCTGAGAGATGGTCCAACTGATAGAATTCAGATAGAGATAAGTAAAAATAGATGTCATTCTATAAATCATTAGTTCATTTTGACTGTTAAGTAAACAGGATTAATTTACATTGGATTAAAAACAGAAAAAGGCCTTAATGACTACTTTTATTCTACAAGATGAGCTCTGTTTTCCTCTAATGACCTAGATTCACTATGTCTAGGAAATT
>VYZT01012642.1:13246-51300 GCA_013400735.1 Pomatostomus ruficeps | reverse complement strand
GCCTGAATCCAATCCAGCAGAAACCGTAACATCTCCTAAATACATAATGCAATGCTTCTCTTCAATATATTGGTAATGTTGGCCTCCAGTTCAATTCATACCATGAAGTAGAGATCTTTGGATTTGGAGGCAGGGCAAGTGAAAGCTGATGGGGATTGTGCCACCAACTCTTTTACAAATTTCTCTTCTATTAAAATAGGATATTAACTCAAATCTGAGATTGACTTCTTTTTTACACTAATGTGTTTGTGTTCGGTTTTGAACAATATCTTGCTCTTGTGCCCTGTTTTTCACTGGGTTACCATTTTAATTCCATGTTTGTGCTAGAGCTTGTATAACTAAATGTGCAAAATTCCAACTTTAGTACCATGGTCCTTCTATGATAAGCTGTGTAAGAGCCTTTTATAAGTGAAACAAGGCAGAAAGATGAGCTCCACTCAGTCATGAGAAAACAGCTGCATGACATTAAACTAATTAAGTTCAATGCAACTTAATCCAATTTGTAAATAAAGCTGGCCTTAAAAAACTTTGACATTGAATATATTGACCACCAGAGCATGAAGATCTTTCTTTTGTTAAATATCTACATCTATTACCCTTTCTCTTCGCAGATACACTGCTTGTGTCCTTGTCTCTTTTGCTACCTGATTCTTCACTAGTAAAGGCAACAGTAATGTATATTTGATTTTGCTGTTGTTGTTTCACAGCTGCTTTAACATTCAAGTGCCTGGGAGACCAGTGGCCTGTGTACTGCAGAGTGATAAGAGAGAAGAACCTCTGTCAAGATATGAGGTGGTATCAGCGATGCTGTGAGACGTGCAGGGACTTTTATGCGCAAAAAATGCAACAAAAGAGTTGACCTCTGTCAGGCTGGCTGGCTCTCAGCTCTTTGCAATCTTATTATTTATAACACACACACACACCCACACACACTTTTTCAGACCAAATATTATCAGATGACATATAATTTAATCAAATTAATTTATTTTTGCCTGCCAGACATCCTTAATGGTTTTGGTTAGACAGCCAACATGTTTTATCTTCTGACATTTTCATAATTAATTTTTATATGAACACCTTTGGATACATTTATCAGAATTTTTTAAAAATAGTAACTAGTATTTTAAATGTTTTTTTTTTTCAGTAACGTCATCTGTTGCAAAAAAAAAAAAAGTCATGTTATCTTGAATTTATTTTAATTTAGCTGAATAGTTTTGTTGTATATGGAAATAAAGCCCTTTTTAATTTTTTTATATTTTTGGCATTTGGAATCAGAATGATCTTGTGTTTTTTGCAACAGATGTCGAAGTGAACAAGCTAACATTATTAAACAGGTTATTACAGAATGTATTGTGAAATTAGTTCTTTTGATTTAGAAACATACTGAAGGGGATATTCTACTGTAAGTTATATTATAAACAAGAAAACTAAAATAGTTAAGTAGAGATTTTGATCATTCTCATGGACACATACTTGAACACAAGTATTAAATCAATGAAACACTGTAGAGATTTACACTGAATCACTGTTGCACTGTTTGAGGTAGTGTAGAGAAATGCAGTCCTAGAACTTGTACCATCCTATGAATCCACGTCTGTAGTGTTTTAACATGTCACTTAATTTTAAACGTTTTGAAACAAAAATCCCATGCCCCTCTATACCTTTGTGTGTCCTTTTGCAGATTTACAAATGGGAGAGTTCTTTCTCCTGCCACTTCTATGAATTAATCTGTTAAACATTCTCAGTTCTCTGTTGATGATTTAGAAAATAGCTTTGTAATACTACTTTAGTTTTATCTTTGTCTAATGAAAAAGTCTTTATAAAAATTAAATGTTTTACAGTTTTGTGAAACATTATGAAACAGCTAAGATTTTCCTTATGAGAAAATATTGTACATGATTCACATGATTTTTACATTTTCAATAAAAAGTAAAGCTCCTTTTGTTACTTGTACTTTTCTTTTTTTTTTTTGGGTATCTGTGTCTGGTAGATTAATCTATTGAGCCCTGCATCTCAGCAGGTGCAGCTCCTGTATAGAAGTGATGTAGATATCCTCACAGTTTAATAAACTGGGGCCCCCAGTCAGGACTGTGATTTTGTTGGGGAAGAATACTTAGATGCAGTCTTAACTCCTGTTGAAATTAACATCTGGGTTTCAAATAGCTGTCCTATCAAAATCTTTGGTTTGGCATCTTACTGCTCCATATTCGAAAACTGCATCTTTAATGAGGTGCTAGTGTATGATTTTAAATAAAATACTTTCTGGTTTTGAAAAGTGCAAAAAAAAGAAAGAAAAATAACATTGACATTGTGGAATGTTGTATTTTGTATAAGTAAAAAGTTTCAATGCACAGAAAATCCAGTTGCTCTGGGGCATAACTCCTTAATGTCATAGACACACATTTGAAAGTCTAATAGAATTATTGTAGTTGGCAGGCAAAAGAAACAATTATTATTTTAAATTTTCTTCATACTTAGCACCAGATCTTGGTAATACTCCTGCACTCACTTGAATCACAGTTGAAAATCAAGCAAAAGAAAAGATGCCTCCAGACTAGAGGCCAGACAAAAATTTTTTATCAGCCAATGGTATCACCTCACAGTTCTAAATATTTATGCTCCGCTGATTTTGAATATTTCACTAACAAGAACATAATCTCAGTCCCAAGAATTAAAAAGTCTGTTTTAACTCTGCCTGTGTCTGTCAAAAACAGATGAGTGATTCCTGCTGAAATCATCCTCCCATAACCTCTGTAAGAACATCATAAAAAGAAAGTACTTTTGATTGGGACTCAGGGATGGAAAGTTGTGGTCTAAAATTACATTTTTTTAAAATGTAATGAGTGAAATCAGGATGTTATAGTGCTGATAACTCTGGTTCTGGTTCCTTTAGCATCTGTAGTACATAACTGCTAGTTAAATGTGAATCATTTTGAAGCAGTTTTGTGTCTAAATAGCAAATGTACCTCTTCTTTCTCTGCATGAATTTGACAGCATTAATTTTACTACTTCAGTATATTCTGTCATCACTCAGAGGGTCAGTACAGACTGAAATACCCCTTTCGTCAGAAAAGAACATTGTGAAAATGTGCCCAGACTATGGCTTGAGCAGCAGCATGCTATGGGGAGGGCAGACATGAGCCAGCCCTGCAGAGCTTTTCCATAGACCTGGGCGGCAGCAGGCAGCCCTTTCCTGCTGTGTTCAGGCAATCCATAGACTTATGCAGGCACACACAGTCCAGAGTGTACTCACTTTTTTTTTGGATTTGTTCTTCCTTCTTCAACAACCATCCCTCTGCATTAATATGTTTTCCTTCCAGCCTGATGAATATGTAACATTTCAACGAATGAGTGTTAGATCAGTCAATTTCAGCTGGCATTTAAAGGTGAAATTCACTCTTAGCTCCTAAGGGCTAGAGGAGGCCTCTCTGCTAATTAAATACCACTTAGACCCTATTTTGTTGGATTAAGTGGGATTTAAATGGTACACAGGGTTTGTGCTAGGCTGGTGCACAGCAGGCTTACTTCCTCCTCCTACATATGTGCTGGCCAGCTAGAGTAGTGACCAAAAGTTACAATAGCTACCCCTTCTCATAACTTTCTTAAAGAAATACCTGAATTTTAATTGCATTGTCATTTATTCTGAAGGGAAATTGCTGCTTTGTTCTGGAGGAAGTGGGTTATATTTTGGATTGTTTGGGTTTTTTTCCATTCAGTTTTCATTATCTTCTTCAGTGACAGAAAAGCAGATATTTGCATATCCTAAAAATATACTAAAAATAGAAAGTTTGCCTGCATCATGAGACCAACAGAGGCCCTAAAACCTAACAGATCAATTGTATAAAGAAAATTAGAAGCACTCAGAAAGAATGTAAAGAGCTCTGTAAAAAAGACGTGCAAATTAATAGAAAAGGAACTTGAAAAACATCCAAACCAGGGAGCCAAATCGGGAGGCAGTGGGACCATCTGATAACTCAAGTGTGAAAGGGACACTCAGAAAGGATAAAACTGTGAAAGAGAAGTTCAGTGAGTCACTTGTGCTGGCCTTTCCAGAGGAAATGTTGCAGGGTTGCTTATAGCAGAGATGTCAGAGAAGCTGGATCAAGCTGACAGAAGTATACAGACCAAATAAGCATGTGAGATGCTAACAGTATCCTGGGTGGCAGGCACCTGAGAATATTGAAAGAACACCACTGGGCAATCGGTATCAGAGCCACTTGCCGTGGTGCCTAAGCTGTCGTTGCAAACAGCTACTCTGCCAGAGGACTGGCAGACTGCAGTATAATTTCTGCCTGTGGAAAAGGCAACTCCTTGACCTACAGATTAGGGAGTTTTGAGTTCCTTTCCTGTTGCCAGTGGAAAAAAGTAATCCCTGAGCACCTGGATAAGCATGGGCTCTTGGGTGAGAGTCAGCATGGCTATAGTTGTGAACTGAAAGAGGACCTGCTGGACACAGAAGCCTCTGACAAAGTTCGATATTACAGGAAGTTCAAGAAACTGCATTCACACAGGATTACAGGAGCAATCTTTATGGCTTGACAGGTGATTAAGGAATTGGAAGCAAAATGGCCACCTTTCAGGATGGAGAGAAGTCAGAAGTATGGTTGCCTAAGGGGTTAGGTTTTTGTGGCATTTTCATCCATGGCTTGAGGAAGAGTAAAAACTGAGTTCTCCATCTCAGCAGGTGACATTAGGCTCTTCTGGTTAACTCCTGCCTCAACTGGCAAGATACACAAAACTGAATAATTAGACAAGACATTAACTGAAAAACTTTGTTGTGGGTAAATGTCAAGTATTATAGCTATGAAAAATAGCCTGAACCATTCCTATGAGGTACTGAACTTGCAACTGACAGTCACTAAAGTGAAGAAAAATTGTATTATCATTTTTTACTGTTGTCTGAAGTTAAGAGCTCTATGAGAATAGCAGGGAAAAAAGCACCAAAACCTGATGGATGTTGTCAGAAGAGAAGACATAATTTTCCCCATTTTTGGAACTGGTATAACCACAACATGAGCATTGCTGTATTCTTATGAACAATATAGTGGAATTACAGTGTAACACATTGAAAATGGAAAATAAATGAGCAAGGAGATAGACTAGATGGGTTATGAGATGAGATTTAAAAAGTTCATAATTCAGATTGAAAAGAAAAAGACTGAGATAACTATAGTATAAAAAATCCTGAAGGTGATGGATAAGCTACATGGGAAGCTCTTCTTAAAACCCTGCAGTACTGCAAAGAGGGCACCCTTGATATGGCTTGTATGGAAATTAACTTAAAAGATATAAAAGTAAGCAATTTAGGCATATGGTCATGAGGTTCTGAAGCTTGCTTCTGGAGGAGGTACTATCAGAAGAATTGAAAAGCTTTATAAAAAACAATTTTATAAATAGGTAATGAAAAGCCTGGGAAAGATACACTTCAGCATGAAAAAACCTGTGGCTTCTGAGGGAGTAAAAGAATGAACTACAGAAAGTAGCCAGGTGTACACTGTCTTCCTAAACAGCATCTGTTCTTGCCCTTTTCAAACACAGGGATAGATCTTGGGATTGGGAGAGGTCTGACCTAGTGAGATATCCTTTATATTCTTATGTCTAATGAAGTACATAATGTACATACATAATGTTGGTATGTAAATTCACAAAGGCACACACCACATTTTATGCTACAGCATCACAGAAAAACCCTGTGTTTTGAGAGGTGCTGGAAAGTCCATGTTTAAGAAGTCATGGTTGTATATACCCATGTATTTTAGAACACAAATTATTACTGTCTTAGTTCTGCACAGGGAAGAAGTGAGAACTATGTGTCATGGTCAGTCTAAAACACAGCAGCTTCATGGTAATCCCTAGGTTACACTGGAAAGGTGTATTAGTGTTTCAGTTTCTTTAGACTGGGGAGACATAGTTGTAAATGTAGCAGCAGGCTCCCCAAAAGCATGCACATCCACTCAGAAACACAGTCACTGCTGTCTCTTTTGTCACAGATATTATGGGAACATCTACTTGAAAGGTGCCAGATTAATAATCTTAGATACACTGTAGTATAATCTCTAGTAAATACAAGCAAGGAAAAATCACAAGCTTTCTAAGTAAATAAGAAGTCTAACTTATCTATATATGCAAGTGTTCACCTATTACTTTAGGATTTAAAAAATGTTTTACCATTTTTATTTTGATTTTATATTTCAGTGGTTTTCTGTGTGGTAAATAGATTAGTTTGACTCTGTGGTCTAAGTACAGGGCTAAAATTTTTGTGATGCCCTAATTCTAAGCATAAATTTGATTCAAAATAGATTTTTGTGGATTTTAATCAATGAACTTTCAAAAGCTTATCCTCTGTGGCAGTGTCATCATAATGAAACTTATCCTAGAAAAACATAAATATTTTAAGAAAAGGTTAAAATAAAAATGGGGAGGCTGCTTTTGCTAGTTGTACATAGAGGCCATAATGAGAAGGTGAATTTCATTAGCTGACAGTCAAAAGGAGTTAAGACTCATAAAATGATGATGAAATCTCAAAATAATAAAAGTGATGGGACTGAGATTATACCATTCAAATCAGTAACAGTAATTTTTTCCACTCACTTGAATGGGAGCAGAATCAATTCCGTGAAAACTTCTGTTATCAATTACTTGAAACAATCTAATATTTCCCAGGGTCAAGAAGAATTTACTGTGAAAGAAATCCCTGACCCTAAGAGAGTGCATGTCATAGCTGTCGTTGTAAGTGGTATCAACCCACACAGCACAATGGAGCTGCTTGGTACTGCTGCAGAAAAGGAGGGTTTTCTTTGGACTGGAAGCTGCTTCTAATTTTCTGGGGGAAGAAAAAAATCTTACTTTGAAGTATTGTAGGCTTGACATTTTTGGCAGATAACTTGAGGAAGTGCTGGTATGCATTTAAGTGTCTTGTGCATCTACTCACTGGTACTCAGTTAGTTTTAATGAGCACATATGTATCTATCAAAATAGACCTTGAACCTGAAAACTTAAGCTAGGCACTTACAGAAACTTGTCCTGTCTGCTCTGCCACTTCTAAACAATCTTTTATCATTGGTAGATGATATAAGTGAGCCTGATACCAAACAGGGGTCAGATACAGTTTCAGGAAACTGTCGTATCCTTCTTCACGTCATTAATAATAGAAAGAGCATGCACAGCCAGAAAGCAGAAGCTGGGGCTGTTTTCATTATTACTCTACAGCACAGAAACATGGACCTCTCTGTTTTGCCAAACAACAACCATCCTGATAAATTCTTACAACTGGAGGTAAAATCCTTTGTGAAAAACTCTGCTTCTCTACCAGCCACCTGGGCAAAATTCCCAGAAGCAGCTTTACCTGGAGTGCAGCGATGGCACAACAGGATCTATTTACAGGTAAGGTCTAAAAGAGGCTGACATTTTCCTGATTTTTCTACCTTGTTTTAAGGATCAGGAGACAAATTACTTAACTGTGAGACATCAGCTGTACTTACGGTTTCCTGCATCTCTTATTTCTGCATCGTTAATATTCCTGTAAATTTTCCCATTAACATCAGTGAGGATCAGGCTCCATGAGAAGAGTTACTCCTTTGAGGGGGGTCCACTGACTTTATTTCAGCGTATTAGGCTTTCTAATGCTCTTTGTAACATTTTCACAGCATTTTCCAGAAAGTCTACTGAGTCAAATACCAATTAATTGTACTAAAGGTGTGCATGGAATGTGCTCTCTGAAGAAGAAAAGCCCCAGATTTAAAACCAAAAGTCAAGCCATATCCCTTAAACTTGACAAAAAGGCACAATAGAGAGGGATATTAGAGATTCTTGCTACAAACATATATATCAGCATAGCTCACCAAATCTTCCTTTTTATTTTGCCTTTTTTTTTTTTTCTCATTCACATTTGGCCTTCATGTTATACTGAGAGACAACCACGGAAAGTGTGAAACATGCTGACCACATTAATCCAGGTTATTATATAGAGGTAGCAGCAGTTTCTTGGTAAAAATGTAAATGTGCTCTGCCTAGCAGAGGCCCTGGAGCTGGCGGAGAAGTTCATGTCCGGATCAGCAACAGTACAGCTGCATCAGCTCACACCCCTCTGGGCCCCACTTGCTGCTCCACAGTGCTCCTTCCCGGCTGCCCAGGGAGCCTCTCGCCTCTCCCCACCCCTAGCATGAGCAAAAGCTTCAAGGTCTGGTTCTTGTCAAGGGAGGGAGACATACATAAGTGGTTGGGGGTGAAGGGGTGATAGAGAAGGGTCTACATTCTCAGGATCCTTAGGGTGGGGGTCCGATTCCCCAGGGAAATGAGGAGTAAGAGCCAAAAAAGCTTGAACCTGGGGGAAGGGAGAAGAATGATGCTGAAAGTCTCCCTCAGCTACTTCCTGTTGCCCTGCTCCCCTTTCAGACACTTCTCCCCATCAGCTCTCTGAACCCCATTGTTCCCTCCCAGAGCCCGTTCCTGTCCTTCTCCAACTGCAAAAGTCCTCCCCCCGAAACACCTGCTTCCATGCTCCCCCCTTACTTTCCCTAGCTTCTTCCCTACCCCAGACACCCTTCCCTCTGCCTACTCCAGTGCCTCCAGCCACTCTGTCCGTGTTGTATAATCTTTGCTGGCGACTCCCCAAGGAGAGCTGGGGCGGGAAACACACGGTCGCCCGTAGTCTCCCATGCAAACAGCCCTAACCAAGGGACGGAGCCTGGAGCATCCCAAACAATAGGGTATGGTGCAACGCTGGCCCCGCTCCCCCTCCCCCAACCTAAGCCTCTCTTTTGTGCGGGAGGGAGCAGCCACACACAGAGCCTCCTCCGCAGCAGGGATTCTTCTCCCCATTGTTGTCAATCAGGACGCACTGTCACCGCGCCAGCGCTGCATCGCTGCGGGAGGATTGAAAATGTGTGGGGAGCCCTGTGCTTTTTGACTCGTGCTCTGCTCTTCGCCACCAGCGAGGAGGTTTTCCTGGAACTCTGTGTCCCAGCCCCGGGATGGCTGTTTCAAAGGAAATGTCTGTACTCACCATGCCTCCAAAAATTGAGTGTATTTTATAAGTGTTAAACCTAGGACACAATCTATACTTTTAAGTGTAGTCATTAGTGATTTCAAGCTGTCCAGATAAAATTCATTGCGCCATTCTCTCTCCCTTAGGAGCTTGCCTTCTTTCTCCCCTTTTGCTGACAATCAAATAAAGGGAAAAGTACTGATGAGTTCCAGACATTAGAAGAAACACGATGGCACAGTGGAGAACTAATGGTTCGGGAATAACATATTTCACTTTAAGATGAGAGAGATAATGGGGTTAAGGGTTAGTTAATTTAGAAATGGAAAAAGGGGGGCGGGGGGGAAGAGTGAATTAATTTTGGAACATATGTGCATGATCTAAAGATTCCTAAAGTCATTAAACCTTGAGAGTAGCCCAAATTCCCTCTTTAGAAGTCAATATTCTTTTAAGAAACTAATGCTACTCCGGGCTCCCTATGCAAAGTGACTGCTCTGTGGTGTGTTTGTGGTCTCGTCCAAACCTTTATTATGAGATTACTTAAATTCAAATGCACTGAAGTGCTTATGTGTTTTCTCCACCTATAAGTTTTAAAATTTGTTTCCATTATAAAAAGCAGCTTCATGTAATGACAAAAAGCTGCTGCTCTTTCTCCTCACTTTCCTCTTTGGTATCAGGCAAACTAAACAGCTTCCCTGCTTAGCATGTACTTTCATCGTCTACTTTGACTAAAACAAACCATAAAGCAGTCCAGGAATTTTGGCCCTTCCTTGTGAAAAGCAGCATAAAAAGCACAGACTTTCTCCTGCAAATGGATTGCTGCTGACCGCATTCTGCTCTCCCTGAAAATTTCCAGTCCTGCTGGACTCTCTGCCCCACAATATGTTTTAATGCCCAGAACACAGCAGATGATTAATCCTCTATATCTGTTTCTCATGCATGTCTCCCCTATAGTCAACCTGGTAATTTTCTGCAATTCTCAGACTTCTCTTTCTTGTTTATATTTCCCTTTTCTCCCTATTTTTGGAAGACAGCAGAGAGAATTTAGTCTTAGCAGCATGCTACTTCTTGGCATGGTGTTTTTTTGGCCTTACATATGTGTTAACGCCTGTGTCCTGTCTTTGCTTGTTTCTCAGTATACCAGGACAAGAGGGTTTTTGAAAATCTGTAAGTTAAGTGCCAGGTTAGAGTCACTTCTTTGTCCCCTGGCTCATACATGCATTACGTATTTCCACTCTCTCCCTTATTCTTCCCTAGACATCTGCAACTGGCCACAATAAGAGCCAGCTGCAACGTTGGCAGGAGCTTTGGTCTGAGTCTATACAAAAGTTTTTATATAATGCACTCACAGCCCTGCAGAACTCCATTACAAATGACAGATAAAACACCTTTTTTAGATAAACAGTTCATTACAAAAAGTAGTTTCAATGATACACAATTAAAATAGTCCATATGAATATTTACTTTTCTCTAAATATCCCTGTCACTTTAGCTGAAGTATTTATAACCATCTACTGACCTCTTTCCTATCCATGTCAGGTGGTTTTTCAGTTTTGCAGTACCTGAGGCTGCCTTAATGTCTCTGACAGGAATCCAGATCCCCTTCATTTCCTTTGTTAAGAAAACTTTCATTCCTAGAATCATAGAATCATAGAAAGGTTTTAGTTGGAAGGGACCTTAAGGGTTGTCTAGTTCCAATTCTCCTGCTGTAGACAGAGACATCTTCCACTACAGCAGGTGTCTTCAAAGCCCCAATCCACCTCGCTTTGAACCCTGTCAGGGATGGGGCATCCCCAGCTTCTCTTGGCAACCTGTTCCAGTGTCTCACCATCCTCACAGGGAAGAATTTCCTCCTAACAGTTAATCTAAACCTGCCCTCTTTCACTTTAAAGCCATTTCCCTTGTCCTATCATTGTAAAAATTCTCTCTTCATCTTTCTTGTCAGACACCTGTATGTACTAGAAGGCTGCTACATGGTTTCTCTGTAGCCTTCTCAATGCTGAACAACCCCAGCCTCCTCAACCCGTCTTCACAGGAGACGTGCTCCAACCCTCTGATCATCTTCCTGGCCTTGTCTGGACCTGCTCAGGCCTTTCAGAAATCCTTGATGTGACCTGTCTGCACTATTGTCTTTCATATCTCCTTATGTACCTTTGGTCAATCCCTCCCTTCGCAGTTGCTTTTCCACAGCATCTCCTATGACATGTGATTTGTTGAAGCAAGCTCTCAAGTGCTTGCTTCATCATAACAAATGAGCTTTTTTATTTTCCAAATGTCTAGCAATACCTACACAGTTGATAAAACAGAAATTCTTGGCTACACCCTTGAAGTTTTTTGTCTGTCATACCTTTTGTCTGCCTTCAAAATAGTTTTCTGCATCAGAAAAATGTCTTTAGCCAGTACAGAGAGGGTTCTCCATGATGAGTTACAAGGCTTTTGCACAACAGAGGGTTATAGTGTTAAACAAACTACTATGACCACCTTCCTGGTCACTTCCATTAGGATTGAGAAGGCTGTTACAAAACAAATCTTGTAGTATCTAGTGGCTGTAGGTTTCTGTAGGACTGCCTTGGTTAAAACTTCTAGGTATAGCTGCCCATCAACAGCTTTTCTTACATTCACTGAGCATCTTTCCCAACATCAGCTGGAGACTGGAGCTGGCCGTAGGAAAAGAGAAGATGGTTCTCTTTGAGGGGGAAGGAAAGAAAAACTTGAATTTCAGGAAGTAAATTTCCTTAATTGTTTAAATGTCTCTTTGTTCTCTTCTTTCAGGTAGATGGGCTTGAAACTAGGGTCTAGTCTTAACTGTTGATGTCCTGTGTTTGGTGGGTTATGCCTTATATCAAAGGCTGAGAAAAGAATGGTTAGGCTCTTGGGTTGTTCCAGTGGGAACAGAAGGGTGAAGTCAAGATAAAAATGAGATAAAGATGTTTCTTAGTAATAAAGACTAAATTATAGTTTTAGCTATATGTGTTGTAAAGTATGCATGATTTGCATTATAAAAAAATCAGCAAAAACAAAATGTGGAGTAAGCTTAAGTTGGCTCAGTAATGGAATTAACATTGACTCTCTATAGATCTTTGGGCGTTTCACAGAATACCAGTTTCGTACATGACAGTTCTCCAGGTCTGTCAAAGAGGGACATGCTTTTTTCAGTTATAAGTTTTCTTGCTTATGAGCTTTATGTAGATCAAACAGAGTTATGTGTTTTCAGTTGAGAGTTTTTCATCTTGTTAAATAAGTATTCCACAGACTTATTTCATCTATGTTTTTCAGTGTTCTTCACAACTACTGCTTCTTTGAGTATTCAGTTTCCTCCTTCCATTCAGTGAACTGAACATAAATTGCCTCTGATTTGTTCTGTTCCACCCTCATTCACACTGTCTTCTTAGATTCAGTGTATATTGTATGAATTCTGTAATCGATATGGATACCTAAATTTATGATACTTTTCTCTTTCTTTGAAAATTTTCTTCATGAATCAGAATCTCTGACAAAGATTGGGATGTGTTTTGAATTTTAAGAGAAAAAAAAGTCCATTTTGAAAGAATTAATACTAGCAAGCATATTTTTATTATCTAACCTTATGTTTCTCTGCTTCTAGAAATGCATATGTTTAATGCAATATTCTTTATATTTCTTTGTATGATGTCTTAGACCTAAAACCTTTGGGTTTTTCATGTGATTCTGGCTTCTGTCCTTCCTTTTCCCCAAGTAGTCTGTAGGATATATCTACTGCAGAAATCTTGCAGTCAAGCATCTGCTATACTCAACATTCTCCCAATTAGTTTGTCACTTCAATGTCTGTCCTCTAAAATTTCTGCAAACTGTATACTGCTTCAAATTCCAGTCCAGTTCTCATAGTAACACCCAGTCGTCCCTCCCAATCTATTCCCTCTCTACATCTGCTCCAAGCTACCGCATTCTCCTCATGCCCAAGAAAATAAAGGTACTTCAGACAGTAGGGGAAAGAAGTTTTGCCACGAAGCACTCTTCTTATGAACAAATTTTTGCATCATGCCATCTATTCCAAGTTTTGGAGAATTTTATTTAAAACAGCTTTAGAAATTACTGTCAAGTCACATTCTTTTCACAACATTTTAGCCTAGGGAGACCAATCATCCCCTGGTGAGACAGTTCGCGTTCTTCAACAAAATATTCTCCAAGTTCAAATATTTAGCAAGCCTGAGGGAAGAATCATTAAGGTCAATGACAAATCTTAAATAAGGAATAAAGTAAATAAAATAAAATGCAGTCAGAAAGAAAAGGCAGTTAAAAACACCAGCTCAGCTGAAATCTGGCCAGTACAGCCCAGAGGGCTTCAGTGCCAGCTGCAACTGCAATGCAGAGTAATATTGTCAGGGGATATGGGAAGTCTAAGGAACAACATGTGGAAATTATGAACTAACAGAAAGATGGGAGGTCACTGAGGATCCACCCACCTACTAATTGCAATTATTGATGGGAAACATGCTTAGTCACTTCTGCAGGGTTTAGCGGTAGGAATGCCAGCATGATGCTTCCTCCTAGAGTTTAGGTGAAGTGTTTTCTCTCCTTCACCTTCACTTTCTGAAGAAAATCAGTCCTCATGCTTCCTCTACACCTTCCTGCCCCAGAACAATGTATGTGTGTCCATGCATATACATGTGTCCATGCATGCACACAGACATTGCAGTCATGAAGCAGGTGTTGACACACAGCAGCTGACTCCCACTGGAAGTGGATCACCAGCCTACAAATTGGGCACAAAATTACTCAAAGCAGAAGAAGCCAGCAGTTTGCTATCATTTCACTGACTTGATGAGGTGTTCAAGCAGTTCCCAAAGCCAGGGTGCAGGGGGTCAGATTCCCTGAGCTCCCACCAGAAATGTGGAAGAAGAAGCAGGACATGCCCCTAGCTTTTTTGTGGCTGAAGTCCATCCAGCCTGTGGTACCTTAACAGCTGGAGATCTCAGTAAAAGTGAAAAATTCAGAGAAAGTCATCCTTATGTGGATGCAAGTTTCTCAAGACCCAGCTTCTTCATTGGCTGTTTATTATGTAGACCTTACGTGTGTCTTGCAGCAAGTGCTGCTCACACCTCTGTGATTTCTGAGAGCGGAAGAGGGGTGGGAATTGCCCCCTCCCGGCATACGTGCCACAGGACCACTGGGTCAGGCCAAGGCTTCCCCTGACTCAACATAAAGTTCCTAAGGGCAAAAGTACTAATGAGGAAGGATGAATTTGCTCTGTGTTGGTTCTAAGAGTCCTGAAGGACGGGAGAGGTGTTAGTGCAAGACAAGGGTCCTGCCAAAAGCAGGTCTCTTAGGTAGGAGACACGCTATTGTACCACAGATTAGTTACTGGTTAATTGAAAGTGTCAGGGACAGAAGGTTGTGACACATGTGGAACAGCTCAAACTAGAGAGTTTGATTGCATTCCTCCATGCAATTACAGATTGAAAAATATGGTAACTGTTATTTTACAGACCCCTAAAGAAGCCCTTACTGCTGTTTTAAGAGGCAGCTTGTGATTTCTCAAAAAATGTAATCCCACCAGGATTGTTCATCTTCCTCCCTTGACACCCACATATTCGAAAAGATCTTATTTAACAGCTTTTGTTATTGGAAGGCTGCTCAGATATTTAATTATGACAAATTCTGACAGTGCCCTCAGTCATATGAAGAAACTCTTTGACATCCTGGCATGGGTGTAGCGTTCAGCACTGTGAACAGAACCGCGAGTCACACCCCTGCTATCAGAGATGCATTTCCAGTTGAGGTTGTAATTTGCACACCATTGCCCCTGTGATCACTCTGCTTTGTCCTTACGTCTTTGCTTCTGCATCATACATCCACGGCTTTCACCAGAACTATGATGTTCTACTGCAGTTCTCCATAGCACTGTTTTGCTGAAGGAGAGGTTTTCTTCCAGCAGGCATTATAATGTCAGTTCACATTTGCAAAAGAACTTAATGTTCTGATTGTACCCACCTGCTTTCCCCAGAAGGAAGAAATCTGTCCAGAGTGAGCAGTCAGGCTCCCTCACTGCACTGCAGAAGTTTGTCAGAAGGAGAAAAATGGCACATGTGTAGTTTTAAAATGATTCTGTTACATTAAAAGTGATAATTTTGGAAGGGGGCCTGTATTGTAGGTAATGCAAATGAAAGCCAGGTTCTGACCTAACTTGTTTCTTACAGAGAGAAAAGAGAGCTGTCACTGAGCTGCCAGGCTTAGACTTGAACAGCGTCAGTCAAGAAATAATAGACAAGTCCCTCGGGAAACACATTACACCCATCACCCTGAAATCCACAATCAAGAGCAACCCATTGTATAGTGATATCCATATGGATGATGACTGGGAGGAGAAGAAAAAGACCCCTTCCTGGACCGTGCAAGACTATGACAGACAGTCACTGCACTCTAACCTGGCCAGTCACATAAAGGTAATTCTCTGTTGTGCTGAGTGTAAGCAAGTGAATTGCTGTGAGCTTGTGGTGCATGCACAAACCACAGCACCACCCGCTTGGACCTTTACAGAAGTAAATATGGAGGTATTTTCTGGTACAGACATGACACTAACGTGTGTCTGGTCAGGAAAGGAAGTCTACATATCTGGTGAGACTCCAGGTATTTAAATTTTACAGTACATGACCTCTGACTAGAGAAACTCTTAAACCACAACACTGTACAACCCAGCTTCCCTGTTTACATAGGGAAGAGCTATAAATGTGGCACTTAAATACTATACAGTCACCTTAATAACTGTTCATAGCAGAATTCTGTTATCAAATTACATATATTTTTCTCAGCCTCATCCACACTATACAGGATTGTGCCTCCCTGTGGGTTGGCACAAACCACTTTTAGGATTACTTTTGTAAGCTATTTTTCTGCTGTTCCATTTTTTGAAAAGAGAGTCAGAGTTGTGTTTATACAATGTCATCTCTTCTTGAGAAGACAACATGGTTTGTTCTAGGTTTTTAAACACATTTCAGTGGCTGGTGTCCTACTTTTGGTTCCTGGATGAAAAGTGTGGTTTTAATTTTCCCCAGTGGAACATTTGCAGCATCTGGAAAGTAGCACAACCTACATTCAAGTGAAAGTGTCTTGCATATGTGTTATGATGTCTTAAATTCATTAATCAGTATCTGATGATAGCCAAAATACTTCTGGCTATGTTCTAATGACTTTCTGTGTAAAAGAGAAACTGATTTAATTTTCTGATTTTTCTTCTAGGAAAATCCTAATGATCTACAGTTCTGGATGGGGGATATTTATACTCCTGGGTATGATACCTTGTTAAAAAAGATGGAGAGAGAAAAAAAGCATTCCAAATATTGCCGAATCATCCTGCTCATGGTACTAGCCATTTGCATCTTAATTACTGTAATCACACTCAGTGTTTTACTTACTTAGTATAGCCAAATGATGATGAATTTTTTTTTCAATAAATATTTTTTATTAAATTATTCCCTTCTCTGGTTTTATTTGAATTTAATTTTTTTTTTGTCACCACCACAATTTATTTGACACCACTACTTCAAAACATCCCTGTACAGCACAAGGAATAGACCCTGAAAAGAGATAAATATTCTGAGCATGGCTGAATGTCTCCTTACAGATATAAGTTTAAAAGAAAACTATACTCCAGCTTTTTTTGCGCTTTCTTTGGACTAGAGATTTAAGTCAGTATGTGTGGTGTGTCACATATAGTATGTACAGACAACCAGCTGACCATTAGTTCTAATAACCACCTATCATCCTCTTTGTCTTTTTATGACAGCTATTTTTAGAAAAGCATTATAAAGTATCATTCAAGATATCACAAAGAATTCTAAAACAAAAATTAGCGCGTTACTTAGTGACTGAATGCATTGCAGCAGTGATGCAGCACTTAGCAAAAGCCAGCCTAAATACATAAATATTTTCTTACACTTTTTCAGAGAAGAAAAACAGAAAACAGATCACTGAGTTTCTATCAAAAAAATTCCCTCAGACCTGTAACAGAGTTCTTTCATCACTATGTCGTCTTCTTTCAACATGAAACATTTCTGTCACCCCAAAATCCTCTTTTGGAACAAAATCTGTGGAGTACTAGAGTATAAACTGAAATTAATACACCTTAAAAGCATTAAAGTTATACAATCAGGGTTTGAAAAAGGATCTTTGTAAATTAAAGGAACAGAATGAAATGTTTAGAGCACACAGACAGTTAAGTTAATGCACCCCAGAATAATTCAGGAAAATAAAAACATGAGATGCAATGATGAAATAAAAAGTGAGTGAACAGGGAAAGAAGAACTTCAAGTAATTATTTCCTTTCTGAAAAGATACTCTGGTTGCTGCAAGTCCTTTATACCTCTGTATTTGGTATTTAAGGAGCTATGAATATTATTGAGATAGGGATTTCCCTTACTCAAGAGAGTCTTACAGATGCACAGAAGCTGGAAAGTTGAGGTTATACCAGGTCTGCTTCTTGTCCCACAAAAAAGTGCTATGGAGTAGTCAGGAATAGAACTAAGGCAAAAGGTTTGTACTGTCCCCTCTGAATTCTAGAATGTGCCCAACTTACAGCAGGTTTATGGTGCTTTAACTCATGTCAAGATGAATTCATCTTCAAAAAAGTCCATTTTTACTCCCTCCTTCTTGTCTACTCCAAGACTGATTTTTGTGCGTGCTGTAACTTCTTGGATCCTAGTCTAGCTTGTACCATATCTAGTTTGAGCATTCAAGCTAATAAAAGCTCTCTGCTTTAATCTGGTGTGCAGACAACAGCAAAAGAGCAGCAGCATTTAAGTGCATATGCATAAAATCAGTATCCCTGTTAGAAACTTGGACATTGCTCTAAATGTACAAGGAAACAGTCTCCTGTCTTGCTGCAGTTTCAGTGTGGATGGGGGTTCTTGTCTGAAAGATCAGGACCATTCAGTTTATGAAAGTAAGAACTTGGGAGCATTTTACAAGACTAATAGCTGACATTATGAAGTAACTACTCACATTAAACCAACAATACTTGACTTTTTTCCAGCCCAAGTACATTTGCTTTAAGTGCATTGCATACAATGCAGAGACGTACTTTTGTAAACTATTGAGGCCTGCAGGCGGGAAGCCTAAAAGCAAAGGGCTCTGTAATTTCCAGGAAAACAGCCAATAATGCGAGTTTCTCAACTGCACGACTCTCTGAGGACTTAGCTGAAAGGATAGAGTCGTTTTCTCCACAAGTCCTCTACGGGCTGTTTCAGTCCGATTTCACTGCTGTCACCTAGCGGAGAGCCAGAAAAGAGGAAAAACGTGTCAGGCGCGAAGATGCCGATTTAGGCTACTTTTTTTCCTTAATTTTTAATTTTTTTTATATACTGTTATGTTTGCCTCGGCGGCGGGGGCAGGGCTGCCGGGTTTTTGCGCTGCTCTGGCGCCGCGGCGATGCGGGCTCCTCTGGTGACCCCTCGCGGCGGAGCGCCGGGCGGAGGGGCCGCGGCTCCCGCGCCTTCCCGGGAATGTGCGCGCCCTGCGGAGCTGAGACACTCCTCCTGTAACCATTTGATGCAGTGTTACTTTACCTGTCTTGTAGAAAAACAATTTAAATATTTGGTTGATAGACATTGCTGTGTGTTGTTTCTATTGTCGTGTCAGTTTTTTGCTTTTGCTGGTTTGCGTAGTTTGGGGTTCTTTTAATTCATTAGCGGCAGAGACTGAAGAAGACAAGTCATCACACAGCATTCATAATCAACTAGCATCAGTATTGGTGGTTGGAAAACAGAATGTTTCGAGTATTCCAAAAGTGCTTAAAAAAACTATAAGAACGGGAGGCTCAGGGGGACCTTATTGCTCTCTACAACTACCTGAAAGGAGGTTGCAGACAGGTGGGTGTCAGCCTCTTTTCCCAAGTAAAAAGTGACAGGACAAGAGGAAAAGGCCTGAAGTTGTGCCAGGGAAGGTTTGGATTGGATATTATAAAAAAGTCCTTCACTGAAATGGTTGTCATGCACTAGGTCACCCAGAGAAGAGATGGAGTCACCACCTATGGAAGAGTTCAAGAAATGTATGGATGTGGTTTGTGGGGATGTGGTTTAGTGGTCATTACAGTGGTTCTGGGTTAAGAGTTGGCATTGATTATCTTAGAGGTCTTTTCCAACCTTAATCATTATATGATTCCATGAATAAAACAACGCTTCTAAGCAAGTTTCCAATAAGAAATCTCTGTCATCTACATTCACTGGTCTCTCCCTACCCTGACAGCACACTTACACATATAATTTAACTTCATGCTTTCACAGAATCATAGAATACGCTGAATTGGAAGGTGCCCATCAGGATCATCAAGTCCCACTTCTCGCCCTTCACAGAACACCCCAAGAAACACACCATGTGCCTGAGAACATTGTCCACATCCTTCATGAACTCTGTCAGGCTTGCTGCTGTGACCATTTCCCTGGGAAGCCTGTTCCAGTTCCCAGCCACGATCTGGGGGAAAAACCTTTTCCTGACATCCAACCTAAAACTCCCCTCACCCAGTTTCATGTTGTTTTCTTGAGTCCTGTCACTGCTCACAAGAGTGAAGAGATTGATACCTGTTCCTCCATATCCCCCTGTGAGGATGTTGAAGGCCTCAGTGACGTCTCCCCTCAGTCTCCTCCAGGCTGAAAAGATCAAGTGACTTCAGTCACTCCTCACACGGCTTCCCCTCCAGACCCTTCACCATCCTTCTGGCCCTTCTTTGGACATTCTAACAACTCAACATCTTTTTTATATTTTGGCCCCCAGACCTGCCCCCAGCACTCAGGGTGGGACCCCCCAGTGCAGAGCAGAGCGGGAAAATCCCCTCTCTTGCCCAGCTGGCAATGCTGTGCCTGATGTCCCCCAGGACAGGGTTGGCCCTCATGGCTGTCAGGGCACTACTGGCTCATATTCAACTCACCCTCAACAAGGACCCCCAGGTTCCTTTCCTGGAGCCCGGTGAAAAACTTAACTTCAATAAGATTTAAACAGGTGCTTAAAGATAAGAAAGAAGTCAGGTTTGCATCAGAACGTAAACAAATCTTGGCATGATTTTAAAATTTTTATTCCACTAGTAATCAGGTCAAATAACAGCAAAAATTCTTACATAGTCAGTGAAACTTCTTAACATACCATACCAAGTTGAAACATCAACATCTTGCTAGCATCTCTAAAAAGATGTAGGACAATGGTATAACTATAGTAGAACACTACTTTTTGCTGGGAAAACTGGCATTTGCAGTAACATGCAGTAACTGCAGGAATTTGCTCTTATAAACAGCACAGCTGCAACCTGGAAGCAAATAAGAGTTCTGCAGATTGTGCCCACTTATTATTGCACTGGCAATTACTATATTTCACAAGTGATTTTAGAAAATTTACCTTTTCTCAGATAAATAAGGATTAGCTTTCAAAACTACTTAAGTGATTGAACTTTTTTCTGGCTTTCAGTACAACTGCTTTCCTAAATTACTAGAACATATTGGAACATTCTGTTGAGGAAACTCTCAGCCTTCCTCTTCCTTTGCTGCATTCTTCCCATCCCAAAAGTGTCCAGAAATACGCAACTACGTTCTCATTTTATTTGTTTTTGGCCTGTAAAGCTGCTGAAAACAGTCGTGCTTGGTTCTGGCACTTCAACAGGCACAATTTGGGAAAATTACAGCTACCACTCCCGTTCAGTAAAGTACAGACCTGGTCCATGAAAAGGATCTCACAGGGCTTGTTGCTTTAGCAGGGTACATGTTTTCATCTTCCAGCCTAATTTTTCTTTTTCCTTCCAATGCATCTATTACAGAAGGCAAGGTCTATAAGAGAAAAAGGGGAGGGAAAGAGACATTTTTGAGTTTGCCATGAGTAAAATTAGCTGGTCACATCAGGATTTGAAAAAGAAAGAAGCAATGAGAGTTGTGAGTTGAAATATACTATAAATATCTCTGGGTAGGGCAGAAGTTACTCCTTCAGTTATGATATTTTGGTGCGTGAATGGTGAATGAATAACTATAATAGCAGAGCCTGTGTGGACACTATGCATCTCTGCTATCTATCACTGAAAGATCAGAAAGGTCTGCCACAAATGCCCAAGGATTATGTTCCACTTGTTAGTTCAGAAGTATTTTGAAGCAGATCAGACTGCCAAATTGACTCCAACGATCTATTCGATGTCGTTATGCTCCTGCAAACTGAGTAATTCACTGAAATACAAATTTATGGGGAATCTAGTCAGCCATCAGAGAGCCATCCAGTACAACAAATGTGATGCTTCTATTTGAGACCGAACTATTTTCCCATGTGATTTTACTGATTAGGAGATGCATTTAGATTTGAAAAGTTAGAGTAGCAGTCACCTGATGTAAATAGTGACAGGTGTAATAGAAAGTGTATCATCTCGTTGTTGCACAAGATAAATTTTAAAAGTTTTTAGTACTCAGTATTGTAAGTGGATTACACTTTTTGAACTAACAACAGCTCTTCCTCCTATATAGCTTCCTTTGTGAAAAGCGCCTTTTGAATTATATTTTTTTTTTCCCATTTCCTAGAAAGCCTTACTGTGTGGACAAAGAAGCATACAAATCTAGAGTATTTCTGTGGATTGAGAGTTCTGCTGGGGCCTTACCTACACAGCCATAACCTGTTTATTTGTAAACAGGTTATTTGTAAAGCTGATTATTTGCATTCTGAAGAAATGTGTTAATGAATGCAGGAAAGACTCTTGTGTCTGTGAGCTCCTGCTTATATTGAAAAACTTTCTCTGTTCCAACTCTTATTTCCCATGATATCAGTTTGGACTCAAGACACTGGTATATCTCTATTCAGGCACCTGAATTCATGAGTAGGAACATGACATGTGCCATGGTTCAATTAATTTCTTTGCAACCTGGTGGCACTGCAAACTCAGAGCTGTAAGTCGACAGGCCTGTGCCCACATATAGTTCATTGTCTGAAAGAAGAACAACAGAACAATGGTAGAGAAAATTAAATTTATTCATGTAATACTTATCTGGAAGTCCATGAATCTAAATCTGTAAAAGATTTAACTTTCAAGATTTGGGATTTGTGGGAGCATTGTCCCTTCCCATCCTCTTCAAACACAAACACATTCCAAGAAGATTTCTGCTGAAGAACAGATGTAGTTCAAGTTTAGGCTGAAGTGGCGTCTGAATGAACATGTGCTTTAGGTAAGCAGCTTTTGATCAGATCCCTCTTCCCCTCTTGATTTTTTTCCTTTTGCAGCTGTTTCTTAGTGAACTTCTCCCTGAAAGCAGCCAGTATGGTCAGTGGTGGTGGTGCATCCTGACAGGCAACCCTCTTCCTGACAGAGGTACTTGTCAGGATTTTCTGGTGGTGGAGGCTGACTTTGTGAGTCTTTGCAACTGGAAACTTGTTGCAATGATCCTGATACAGCTGAATGCTGGTCATAACACACTGAATCAGAGAGTCAGAATATTCAGTTATAAATTACATATTGTTAAGGGGGTTTTTTTTCCTCACCAGACTTATTGTAAGTCATCTGATTTTGAAAAAAATGCTGGACACTATCTCCTCTGATATACTACATTCTATTAAGGTAACCCAGCAACAAAAATCCTGTACACAGGATATATTTTCAATGCATTATTGTAACCAGTTGGCAGGCAGTTTTTAGGCTAAGAGAGGAGAATGGTTAATTCATAGCAGTATGACATGCTATGTCATTTTCACGAGAACACACAGATCCTTAGTTGCTGTGCATTATATTTTCCATCCATGTATTTAGCTCCACAGACAGCCCAATATATGAACCAGCCTTCCTGAAGAGGGCTTGTTTCTCTCTGGGGTTTCCTCTGAGCTGATTGTGCTCTTTTTGGAAATTCTCCAATAGGCCACTCTCAGCTCAGAAATCAATTTGCTGCAGCTGCTGCAGTAAATTGAAACTCTTGTAGCTGTAAGTGGGTTCATCTGTGGGAATTCTTGTTGCCTGTGGTAAGGTTAGTCTTGTTGGAGGAAGCATTGTGGAGTTAACGTGGAAGGCAGAAAGTTTTATGGCAGCATAGTTATTGTTCAACACACAGCACTAATCTACTGAGTATTGGGCTTATTTGCTTCAAAGTTGACAGACTGCTGTTTTCAATGCCTGTGGGTGCGTGTGCCTGTTCAGCCTTTAAAGGTTCTTTTCTCTAGGCACAATTGAATACTGAAAACACACATATAACTATGCATGCTGAAAGAGTATTTTTGTTCAGCTGTTTGGGTCTCTCTTCTAAATAACTTGGTACTTCCTCAGAAAGGGAAGTGATAAAGATAGTGGAAATAACAGGGGATGGTTTTGTTGTGTGAGGTGCTTACTTTTGTTTGAAGTCTGATTCCTCTTTTCTACACTCATATTTTTTTTTAATTTTCTGAACTGTAAGAATGATAATGTTTTGAAACTGCTTGGAATATAAAATTATCTGGATACAGAAGCTATTAGTGAACAATGTTCTGTGTGTGACTAGCCCTCATGGTGAATTGCTAAGGGAAAGACTGTGTGCCTCATAAAAGTAGGTCTTAGGCTAAAATGAGCACAGGGCATTCAGTCTTTAAATCTGCATTAGTTCTCTTGCTTTTAATGAGCAATGCTATAAATATTGTCTCAGCTCATTGACATGTGAGCTGAATCAAGTATTAGTAAACTGGCATGTGGGTAATTTGCATAGCTGGGGGCCAAAAGTGATAGTTTTATTCTTATTTTCATTTTTTTAATGTCTGTTTCTTAAGATTAACTGCATTGCATTTCAGAATCATTTGTGGGGAAAAAATTCAAGTAAGGAATTTGGAAACTCTATTTAAATAGTCTGAAATGGTCTGTATTGCTCTAAAGGTCTGACAAGTTATTGCACCCCATAAACACTTCTGAAATGTCTGCAATATTAAGTTACCATAGAGCACAGTTTATAGAGACTGTTTAAAAATAAAATAACGAGAAATGGAATGGAAAACCTCCTAATTTGTTAAGATTAAGCTGAGGATAAAGAGACAGCTATGACATTAAATCAGGCTTTGTCCCTGATTGAAATGTGACACAGAAAGTATACTTAGGACAAGAATAAATCCTGGGAAAGGCATTTAGAATTGAATGAGCCGATTCAACAGTGTCTCTGGCTTTGTATATATAGGTTAAAATATTAAATATTAGATGTAATTAAGTTGGCAGTATAAGTTTATGCAAAGATCAAAGCTAGAGAAAAATGGGTTCTCATGGCAAATGGAGTAAAGATATTATTTGCAGCCTTGAAGGCAGTGTGCTAAATTGGCAAATCCTGAGGCAGTAGAGAATAAGTGAGTAAAAGGGTTTATAGCAGTAATGTTGTGCAGAAATGAATGTTGCAATACACAGCAAACTGCCGAGGGAGAGAAGAATTCACTAAGGACCTAAAAGCATGTCTGACCTTGAAGTGAGAAATCAGCTTCTTTGCATGTTTTTTGACAAAAATAAAGGCATTTGATGGTAGGATCTATATAGCAAAATCCATTGAATATTACCTTAGTGACTACATTTAACAGTATGTGCCCTGGTCAGATACTCTCTCAGTGCTGTGTCCATACCCCCACGACAAGGGAGGAGTCAGTGGCCTTGTTTTCAGAAGGCAATTCTACCATCAGAAAATCTGCTTCTATTCTGAGTGATATCTCTTTCCATTACAGTAAATTATTCCCTGGACCCCTGAGTTTGGACGCAACAGTTGTGATGATGGCTCAGTCAGATGCTACCAAACTTCCCGGCCTTCCTCTCTCTGTATCCTGGCAGCGGGGCACTATCACTGACCTTTCCATTTGTTTGACACCCATAACATTTCTCGGATCCTCAGTCGTACACCCTGGCTTCAGGCACGCTGTTCAGTGCATTTGAACCCTGAACTATGTAGAGCTCTGTAAAGCTGGATTTCCCATGCAGCTGTGACCTGGAGCTGTGGAGGCTGAGCAGGGATGTGGGCACCCTGCCTGTCAGACAGGCAGCTCAGATGAGGAGCTGGACACTGGAGCAGCTCAGCAGGCTATACTGGCTACCTGGGGCGTGGGGCAGCCCTGCAACTGGGGGAAACCAGGCAGGCAGCACTGGTCATCTCTGCTGGCTCCCACTGAAACTTCTTGTGGGACGAGTTCACTCCAGAGGTCACCCTATCTCTTAAAAAAAACAGCCCTCCCCACTTTCTCCCCTCCAAGTGTTTTAACATGTTTTGAATGGAGGCTGAATGCTTGCTGAAAATAAAACTTATTTTTGCTGTTATTATCTTAATCCATTTTGACTTCATTATGCAGCATGGTGATGTGGGCCATAAATGTGAGATACAGTGTCAACTCACCAAAGCCAAAATTATACATATTTCTGTGAATTATAAGGAGTTGCTTATTGTTCAAAATCAGTTTCAAACCTAGTAATTAAGTAAACTGCTGCTGCACACTTATGAAGAGTTAAAGAATAAGCTGTTACTGATGATTTCAGAAGGATCAATTGGAGGAAGCTCTTGATCAATGAGATGACAAGGAAGACATCCATTATAAAATTCTGCAAACTAAAAAGAGCTAAATTCTGTCACTACTAGCACAGTGGTACACTAAACTTGATTTACAAATACTAAAGTCCAGAAGGCTTTCCCTGCCTGCTGTCTATTAGAAGCTGTGTTTCCAGCTATATCTTTAAAACTTGATAACAATGAGGGGCATGTCTTGAAGAGTCATTCTGATGAATCAGAATAACATCCTCCTCAAAACAATGTTCAAAGGTTTAAGATTTTGTAATTTTTTCCTTTCATACATGGCATTCAGAGAGGATGTCAGGATGCCTTGGAAGTTGTTCCTTGTAACATCAGCAGTGTTTTTTACAGTATAGTTATGAGACTCTTCTCAAATTACTTTTCTGACACAAAGTTAGCTCCTGCTAATCTATCCAGGTTATATCTGTATATACTAACATCATAACTGATTATCTGCCACAGTTCAAGTTTATGGAGCCAGTTATATCCACAGTTTGCTTCTAGACAGTTTCCATTCGTGCTGCACAATGACAGTATGCAAGTTTGGCAAGCACATTTAAGCTTCAAAATAATTCAGTATATTTTTGCAGCTCCCTCTGTAATTTTTTAAGTGCACCATATTTACACCACATGCCATGCAATGTTTTCTGGAGGCTGGCTTGCCACATTGGTCTATCTCAGCCAGTGTCATACTAGCTGCAGGAAAGCTGCACCAGCAGCTACATAAGAGTCATGCTTCGCATTAGGGCCAGGGACCTCCAAAAGTGGCCGTTATGCCTTTAAATAAACAGACTTCAAAATCAATGAGTAAAGACTGATGAAAACAGGGGGACTCTGAAACCTAATGCTCTCAGAGGCAAGATGCAGGTGACCAAGTGCTGTTAAGCAACAGTCCTGGGCTGCTTTGAGAGGTGGGAAGATGAGAGCTCCTGGGGAGCTGGTGCCTGTCACCAAACCATCACCCAGTTCCTGGGTGAGCAGATCCTACTCCTGAGGAACACAGCAGGAGCTGAGAGCTGCCTGGCACAAAGACACTGCCTAAATTATCACCATGCTGCTTCTGACAACAAAGCTGGTCTTTATAAAAAAAAATTTAAAATGTATTTCCTTACTCTCTGTAAAGAGGTGAATAAATTTGACTCATCTTGCACTTCATTTCTTGTATGTGGTAATGTTAAGACACAAAATTACTTAGCATCTATTCCAGAAAAAGGAAGTGAAGAAAGTTCTCAGTAAATCAACACGATGCTCATAAACAAGGATTTTGTTCTATTTTAATTATGCTAGCAGAATATGCCCAAAACCTAGATATTTCCCCCTTTTTTTTCCAGCAAGTAGAAGCATAGAGCTTTGCCTTTTAACCTGGTTCTGTCTTCTAAGTTCTCCTGTTTCAGTGTTTAAAATGAAATTAAAAGAAAGGGAAAAAAAAAAGAGTTAAGACTATACAAGTTGGTCTTATAAGGTAAATGACCATAACTGCTATGCAATATATTTACAGGGTTGGGGTCTAATTTACAAACACTTCTTTTCTTCCAGAGAACGTTAACACACCAAAGAAGTCAATAAGCTGTATTATGAAAGTGCTTTTTTATTATGTAACATAAATTTGCTTTCCATTTAGCCTAACCTCTCCATCTACAGCTAGAATTCTCAGATGATAATTTACATTAAAAAAAAGAAAGCAAGGTCTCCAGCAAACATCTATTCCCTTGATGAAAATACTGGCATCAAACTAGGGAACATAAAGTGTAATTACTGTTGTACTGTATAATTCCTTAAAATTTAATAAATACCTATGTTTTTCTTCAAAGCTTAATGCGATGCTTTTTCTTGGAAGTAAAAATAACAGAAGAGCCAGGAAGAAAAATGTTTCTTTTTAATTTTGGAGAGTTGACCTTTGATTTTATCTTTCCATTCTTTACATTAAAAAAGCACCAAAAAAAACCCCCTCAACAAAATAATTTAACTATGTTATTGTGAATTGAACTATTTTTTGGTATGAAATGCACCCTGGCAAAACTTACGGCTACTACAAGCTACAAATGCAAACCCAGTGCTTTTCTCCTAAGACATCCTAACATTGCACCCCTCAAATACAATTTTCAAAAAACACCAAGTTTTTTGGTGGCTTTCCTTTGGGAGGTTGCTGTTAAAATGCATTATTTCAGGCATCATGCTTGTGACCTAGATAGACAAATGGCAGACAAGGAAGACAACTTTTTAAAAATAATTCGTTGCTGTAAGTGTACCATCAAAAGCTTGCTAAGAAATCACAACTAGGACATTTTATTGCACAGGCTTAGAGAGTGGTGTGTACAGCACTGACATGGCAGAAAATCACTTCTCTGTCAGGGCATTAGAGCCTCCATATGCAAACCTCAGCAGAAATATTTGGAAAAATTCATCCAGGTCCAGGAGAGTGTAGAACCACTGCGGAGGTGTCCAGTGGATCTAGAAGGAGAAATTGAAGTCACTTGAGCTTAAACAGAGAGCAGATGGGAGTCCTGATCAGAACTGTCGTGGAGGGCTTTTAAATTAAAGGCATCAGTGCACACTCCTAGTTTTCAAAGTCAGTCTCAGCAGTGGACCTGAAAAATCTGAAGAGTTAAAGAATTGGTACTAAGAATAATATATCAAATTTCCCTCCTCTAATTTTGAGCTCCATGCTCAAAAATCTAGAATTTTTGAGTGACTGAACCTGAGTCATCTTCGAGGAATGCTGATTTGATTCTGTGAAGAATGCTGAAGCCTCCGGACATGTGTTTGTTGTTGTTAAAAACAGAGATGGGCCAAGCACAGACTCCTGTGCTCAGGAAAGCCCCATGCTCAGGAGAACATTCTACTCTCAGGTCTTGTTATGCTTTTACATAATAAGAAATTGCTGGATTTGCTTCAGGCTATTCTCTCTGGAAGCCATCGTTAAGCAGACTATGAGTTTTTAATCACTGAAATTTAAACTTTAAACCAGTTTAACAGCGGTCCTGGTTTGTTTTTGTAGAACCTCATCAAACTTGCTATTATGAGAGGTAACTTCTGGTTTTACAGCAGTAATCCAGTTCTCCAAGCATCCTAGACTGCAAATTTGCAGTATCTAAATTCCCTAAGGATTCTCTCTGGTGTCTTCCTTCCGTATTCTAAAATGAATTCTTAAGTCTTTGGTGCTGATATAACCTGGGTTATCAACCAGTTCAAAAATAGCCTCCTCAGTTAACATTAATGAAAAATATAAGTCTGATGGTATTTTAAAGGAAAGAAAGATATAATGAGTACTTACATATTTGCCCTCTGGCCTGCTCAACATCACTGCTTTTTCTGTGCCTAGACGAGAAGTGCTTGTTACCTCTGATACCTACTGTTATCCCTGCATCATTTTAGTCCCTGGACGCTTTATTAAATTTTCAGCCTTGTTTTCAGTACTTATTTTTTTACTTTCTGCATACTTCCTTTTATTTAAGGCACTAAAAAATGTAAATTATGTCAGGTTGGTTCACTTGTTGTACTTATCAATGGGTACACTATAAATGCACACAATGGGAATTTCTTTCTCTTAGAACTGGCACTGTTTCTTTGAGAAACCACTTCTTTGCTTCCTTTAAAACCCAATGGATTTTTGTATGGCAGTGCTCTAAACTTATTCATGCCTGCCCATTCTGTGATGTATCATTCTGCTGAAAACTGGTGTCAGTGGTGAGCTCTCTTCTAAGAATATGCCCCCATGCTAGCATCAGCTTCATTGAAAATGAGGCATTGAAAAGAAGACTCTTTTCTTGTGTAGGATCTGTCAGCTACTGTTTAAGCATAAAGCAGCATGCTGAGCACTCTTCGATGTGAAAAGGCTTTCAAATACATCTCTGAAAGCAGAAGACATGAATCATTGGGTGTATTGAAGGTGAAGATAAGACTTTTTTCCCCTGTCCCAGGTTTAAAAGAGTGATGATAAATAAATGGAAGAGAATGGCAAATTTTAGATCTTCAATAAAATCTATAACTTCCTGCCTGATACTGCAAGAGACACATAAGGAATACTCTGACTCCCCTCTGCTCAGGAAATCACACTTTGGGAAAAGACAACAGTATGAGAAAAGTTGAGGTCTGAACCTTTACATCAGAATAGGGATCCTGATCTGTAGAAAATGTTCTTCTCCAGCAAATAAATTCTGCAGCCTTATGCTGCTTGGGAAATGCTACTTTCAGGGTAGTAGCAGTGATCTTGATGTATGCTTGACAGAGAAAAAAACTTATAAGCTGTATTTACCAAATATCACTGTTTTAGCATATAACCACTTTTTGTACCATAGCAGAAGAGAAATGCTGCAAATGACAGGGCACAGTTTATTGGACATGGTCCTATATTGCATTAGCTGCTGAATAGCTGAAATCGGTTTAAAATACTACTGAGAGAAAATAATTTGTTAGCTGAAAAATACAAGTTATAGTGTTCAATTTCCTAGTGGTGATTACTTGAATAAAAGAAGCCGGAGACAAGGATTAGTGACATAGACACAGAAAGGACAAAGAAATGCTGCTTCCCTGCTTTCTCATTTACAATTACTGGTGAAATAAAGACAAATATAGTTAATAATAGACTTAAACCACTAATTTAATATAAAAATATCTTTAGGTAGTGATAGCAAATGTTGTTTACTGTCCATGTCCCAGGAATAGGAAGGAATGTGGTTGTCTCTCCTCCTCAGATGTTTTCATATTGTGCTGCGCAGCTATGCCTTCAGGTCTATGTCCAGCTTTTCAAAGTTTAGTTTAGTTGGTTGTTGGCTTCTTCTTTCCTTCTCTTCTGCTTTATAAAAGATTAGATTGAGAAAAATGACAGAGGGCAAGTTTTGATGGCCACTGCAGTTGGTTTTACCAGTCCAGCCAAAACGAGCAGTGCATGCCCTCCTGCTAGACTCTTTGTGGCTGTTTCCTTTGGGTGGTAGGATGCTATCTCTCCTGCTTGTCCCAGCCATCTGGAAAGAACGATACGTAATGGAAGTGGTGGAATATACTATTTGAGGAATTCCTGGGTCCTTGGTGTGTTAATTAAAAGTAATCAGCAATTTATCCTTCTTGCCCCAGGGGAACTTTCAGGCCTTTGTTCACAGAGCACTGAGCAGATCTTCACAAGCCCCTTCTTCTCTGGCTGTCACATACTCTGCAGCAGCTTGGAGGCACAAGGCATGTACAATTGTTCCCTAATATAAATGAAATTAAAATTCCTCAGGATCAGCCTGTTGTCATCAACCTTACATCTTCCAGCCTGGAAGGACAGGAGCCTGACTAACTAGCCTCCTTTTAAAATTTGAAGTCTTTTTTACTTTAGCCAGATTTTGCATAGACATAGTTCTTGGAGACAACTATAGTCAGGATAATACAAAAGAAAGTACGACACATATGCTTATTTTATCATCAGAGAAATTAATCCATGTTTGTCTTATGATCATCCGAAATTTCAGAAGCTTACCCATGAGATTTCTCTTTGAAACTTGTGGCATGAAACTGTGTATCTGTAAACTTTCTGCACTGTTACCTCAAGGCCACAATCTAAATTGACAAACAATTCTGAGTCCTGGACATTTTCTGCAATTTATTACATGCTGATGCTCATCAGCATTGTACATGCCAGTTCCCCAATAAGCAAACTTTCCCTTTGCAAATGATGCATAAAGTACAAGTAGCTATGTAAGCAGTGGGATTTTGCAAAGCAAATTTGCCAGACTTCACGCTTGATGCCATTGCCCTGAGAATGCTAAGTTGTTAAATGCATATGAGTCACAATTGAATTTCATAGTTTCTCTCTTCAATATAGCTACTTTTAACTTTTAAACTGGTAAACTATATATTGAACTACATTTAAATGTATTTAGGCATATGCAAATGATTAACTTTCTTATTAAAAAGAAAAAGTTAAAATGGACATAATTCCAAGCACTTTATTTCCATAATCACAACAAGCCTAATTACCACGTTAATGATATGGGGACAGTGCTTTTAAATGTAAACCTGTAGTTTTACTTTGTAGCACCTCTTAAAATACAGCTATTCTAAAACAAAATTTTGCTTTTAATTTTATGCACAAAATTAACCTTTTATCATTTTTCTTTTGAGATTTCTAGTCTAATTGTCCAAGTTCCATTAGGAGAGCTTTCACACTAAAAAGAATATATTCTGTTCAATTTGGGCCAGCATTTACTGGGTAACTGAGTAGCCAAAATATGCCACAAATTGCTCATTGAATAAGTGAAACGATAGAATGAAATGGGGGATGGTTCTTTCTTCAACTGTGGGGTTCTCTTCAGCCAAGAAGAATGTTGGAAGGTTTCCAACATTACTAATCAAATCTCCTATTTGTATTATAAGTAAACCATGCTAGTAAAAATTATGATGTATATATTTTATATGATGTATTTTTAAAACTGAGCAATTGTTTTCTTGTAGAAATTTGTTGAATGAATTTTGTGGTTGATACTTCATGCACATATTTTTACTCACAGAAATACCATATCTTTTAAATTTAAAAAGTGTTGTCTTGAATGCAACATAGAAAAACAAAAAATCCTACTTTTCCTTAGGCAATTCCTTATCCCTCTTAGAAGATTTGTTTGTTTGTTTGTTTGTGTTTCCCCTCAAAATTCTAGATTCTCCGAACAAAATACTTTATACAAATTAGTTAGTGCTTTCACTGAAGACACAATTATTTTGGAAAAACTTCTGCTATCATGAGCTATCTACTCTTTGCACAATGTATTCCAAGTTACATAGGACAGGAATGAGCAGGTAAAAGATAATTTTTTCAAAACTGTGATAGCATTTTCAGCAAATAAATCAGAAGGCAAGCAGAGAAAGAGTTTATTTTAAAGTATTTTTCTAATAAAATGTATAAAATAAACCAAGTTGTTACTGTGTAATAACAACTTGGTCCTGAAGTCGTGATGGTTTGAATTACAATGAAATTCTGCCAGAAACCATCTGACTGCAACCACGGTGTTATTTCACAAGGTGGCACAACTACTCTTCACATTGTGCATGTATACTTTTCATCGACCAACATCTAATCAGGCTGCCAGTGTAGTTGTTAAAGAGCTTACCTGTATTCAAATCAAGACAGCTTAAGAGAGGCAAAAGGAAGATTTCAGACGCACTCCAAGGCTTGTTGAAATCAAAAAGCAGGTTTCCAATGTCTTTGATAGGAATTTAATAGTTTATCCTTGGCATGTTTAAACTCTCCTGCAAGGCTTTCTAATCCTGTGCGTGATTAGCTAGAGCAGACAACATACTAAACTTCTCAGGAAAAATAAGCTCTTAATGCATAGCTCTCATCTGGCTTTTTCGAAATCTTAGTATGATTCCTAATACACTCATCTAGTAATAAGAACAAGAAGCTGACACATCCATCATCCTACCAAATTCAATAGGACAGCTTCTAAGTAAATTCAGAATACTGACAGATTGAAAGAGCAGATTCTAATTAAAATTCTCTTACAGTATAATTCTTTATATTCTTAATTCAAACTTTGGAAATTTGTCTCTAGGATCAAGAGGGAAAAGGGACATTATATACAAAAGACATTTTTTTTCCTGGCTTTATATAACAATTGCAAAACAATGTTATTGCAATGTTTAATGAAGAGGGTGAGTCTAGTGAGTATCATTTTTCGTCCTTCATCCAGACATTTCTAGATGTGGAAGAGAAGGTTATTCTATTAGGTGACTTTGGTGTAAAATCTAAGTAAAACTTATATTTGAGTAAAATTCCTAAAAACTTGGAAAAAATGTTGTTTGTTGTAAACTTGTTTATAACTTTCTCAACAGTTCTTAAAAAAGGATTACATAACTGCATGAAACCAGCATGCCTAGGATCAGACTTCTGACCACACAGTTCTCTCCTTCTAGTTTTTCCTTTTAAGATGTCACATGGTTCATTGACACTAGATGTTGGAAGAGGGGGTGTGTATGTGTTTATCGTCACTTTTGTTTTGGTTGGTTTATAATGAAAGATAACTATTCAGTTCTTCCTCTGGGAGCAACATCTGTTCACCTCTGTAGACATCCTGCTATTTCCTTTCTAGAGTTTTCTTCTGAGTGGATTTTTATTTTTTTTACCTAGATTTTTATTTATTCTGCCACATTTTTCTCTTCAAATTGCTTGAGCAGCCTTAAAGCAGTGCCCTCTACCTTCCCCAAACCACACAACACAGTATGTCACACACTTTGCTGGCATGCATTGCCACAGTCTGCAGATTAATCAGTAATGTATTTAAGTATATAGGATACTGCTGTTGATATTAGAAATTACTCTTCTATTTTCTTTTGTTTCCAAGGTGGAAAAAGAAAAAAGACATCTTGTGGCCAGGTTAATCAAATGGTGCTATTACCTTTGGTAGTAAAACAATCAGTAAAAGATATTACAATTAAAACCTTTTCAGTCTTATGAACATATTTCACAATTTTGAAAGAAAACACTACACAGTTTTATTTTCCTACTGCAGATATTGCTGGGAAGTTATGTTAAGCAAGAAAGGTTTTTACCTTCAGTCTTGATCGTTCTCCATACAGGCTGTTCTCAGAGTGTATTGAGAATGTGTTTGCTGAGGTCTTTAAAAGAGAAATTTTCTGCTGTGCTCCTTGCAGCTGTAGCTACCTCTTTACCAGGACTGATGAACAGTGGCTTTCTGTCTACCCTAAGCACATATGGAGACACAACACATTGCTGACTTTCTTTCAAATGGCAGAAATTACTTATTTTAATCCTTGTATCTGTCATTAGAGTAGCAGGTGTGACAAAAAGTGTTAAGACAAATCTGTTTAAACCACTTGAGATTTTGTCTTCCATACAAGTCCATGACTATGGCAGTACCTGAGAAGGAAGAGAATAAATACTGCTGTCCACCACTTAGAACCTTTCAGTGTATCCCATATAGAGGTGGGAGCTATGTGTAGAGGTCTTCTATTTGTAAAAGAGAGTGATTTTGTCTCATTTATTTCTATTCTGAGATGGAAAACAACTACAAAATACAGACAACAGAAACAGTCTGAAAGAGGAGTAAAATAAAGCAGGTTAAATAAGCTTACATATATCTTTCCCATGTAAACTTTAGGTAATAATAACTTTCCATAAATAATGGAGCAAATGTTAAATCTAAAAGGGTTTTCAGAAGTACAGACTTTCCATAGTCTATCATATTATTTAAATTTCTTTTAATTTAAATTTGAGTATGGAGCTCCACACTTATCTTTAATTAAATTGCAGATTGTGTAGTTTATTTGTTTTTTTTCCCCCCAAATAAAAGATGGGTTTAGTAATAGTTGATGTTGCAAAATCATCTTGGATCTAAAATTTGAATTACTGATGGATTTACAGAACTGCATGTAATTCTAGAAGATACAAAGGTTTTGTTTTTAGCAATACCTGTTGCACTTCACTGATCTCAGTCTGGAATAGGACTGAGTTTATGAGCATCAGAATGGACTCTGTGGACAGTAGTGAAGGAGCAAGATATTGCAGTTGGCCGTCTGCTGCAGTAGCTGTAATTTCTCTGCAAGGAAATGCTGGTAAGACTGTAAGGACACAGGGAGATGATCTCTCTTGAAAGAAAGGGGTATATTTATCCAAGATTTGGCTGGGTCAAGTGCCCAGTAAAATTAACCAAAAAGGCTTTAACTATATTCAGTTAGATGTCTGTCAGGGTTAATAGCTTGGACATATAATTACCTTCCAAAATAAAACTGCACATAGAAATGCAAATGGTTATAGAGTCAGATGTTGCAATAATGCAAGCACACTGTAAAAATACCAAATTCAGCCATAAACCCTGAGGAGTTTTGGAACATAAGAATAAAGACAAAAACTATTTCTCAGTTAAGGTACTATTAATGCAGACGATTACCCAGGTGCATCAATGAATAAATATATGCTTACAAAAATGTTACAGGATGGTTGGCAGTTACAACTACTGCTCTGTAAATGATGTCTGTATGCCAATGAAACCGAATGCCCAACAGGAATTTCAAGCTTAGAGTTCCTCAGTTTGCTCTACAAAGACAATTGATATTTCTTTATCTTTTGCAGGTGGCTGTGCTAGTTCTGATATGAACTATTTTTGTGGGGTGGGAACACTATATTCTATCACTGAGAGCCAAATGGTTTAATTTTTTTTTAATCTCACACACCTAAAAGGGAGCTATTCACTGATTTGTGGTCATATTTTAAAGAATGAAAGTGAAAAAGCAATGAAAAATGTTTTAGTTTGGATTTGAACATTGCCATCCTACTGAAAATTTTCCAATTTGTCTGATTAGTGATAGAAATAGCTCCAGTCCTTTCAATAATTAATATATTCCAGTCTTAAGTTCCTCCTTTCTTGCATCAAGCATATCCATTTGCCACTACTTTTTTGAGGCTTTTCTTTTTGGTTTTGAAAATGGCATTCATCACCATTATTCTTTCTTAACTTACTAACAAAACACTTAAAGGGTAGCTAGATTTAATCAGTGCTTTGCACCTATGGCTGCTCTGAAGATATTGTAACTGGGGTTTTAGATGCGCTTTATATGATTTTTAAAGGCTTTCAGAACACAGGTACAGGACTGTTATTGTTAACCACTAGATGCCACCATTGCTCCTATAAAAGTGGTCCAGTCCGTGTCTTTGTCCATTACACCCCACAAACCTTCAGCAGATTTCTCTGCAGTGTATCAAAATAGTGGAATAGTATTGAACTAAAAATATAAATGCAGATAGATACACACCTTATATTCAATTTCTTTATAAATTATTTTGATTACACACAAAACCTTGGGGTCCATTTTCAACTCGGAAGTGCGTAAAGGGCTTTATGGTCACCTCTCATGCATTTACCTGCTCTTCTTGTGACAAAAATAAGAACTGTCAGGTGTGAGGAGCTGGTGCAGCTGACACTGACTGGAGTAATTTCACTATACACATAAGCAGTGGAGGTGGCTGAGTGTCATACGTTGTACCTCTGCAACCCCAGAGCAGTAAATTGTCTGAAAATTTAGGGCACCATTATGATGGGGCTGTGTAGGTCTCAAGGAGCCCTCACTACTGCAGGTTGTACTGCACGACTCACCAGGGCCCAGCAATTCCCCGCTGTTTGCAAGGAGCTGGGGGGAAGGGATGGGAGATAGTACTTTTAAATGCAAGACTCGTGGAAATGTGAGACACTCATAATAGCAGTAATTCCCAATGCCATTGTAAAAGCTTTCTGGAGGACATTCTTTCCACTTAGCTTCTCTGTTAGTAGCTTGGGGAAGACAGACCCAGGATCTACTACCTTGTTGCTCACACATCTCAGGTGGCGTTTGTATGGGCAGACACATTACTTGGGCTGTTGTTTTTAGCAGTGACAGCTGGAGTGAACACCTTGTGCCTTACTGATTGGTGCAATAAATGTACCCGGCTGTGTGCACACGGAGAGGAAATTAACGATGGACTGCTTTGGAAGGACACTCAGTCCTGGGGAAGTCATAGGGTATAGGCTTCCTGAGCCTGATGCTTCCACATCTCAAAACCACAAAGAGCACACAGCCTGCTCACTGCACGTGGTGGAGTCACACAGGAAAACTGCAAATTACTTCAATAAGTGAACTCTTCGCAGCTAAAGACTATGCAGAATAGACTTGCTTTGTTAGGTGGGTAAAGCGGTATCTGTCTTTTTCCAAAAAGGCTTGAAATTTTTCTCTCACTATTCCCATACTTTTGCTAACATCAGAGAATACCAGCCTCCACACTCCTTCTCCCACCTTGACATGTGTCTGACAATTGATAAAGTCAGAAGAAGTGATAGACAACGTCACAGATTAGCCACAAAAACGAGTGTTTCTGCTGAAAACTATTAAATATATGTTACTGGATCTATTGTATATTTCTGTGAAATGACAAATGGATGTGAGGAGCAATTTACGGCTTTTGCTGGAGATAGATATCTTGCACAATTAAATAAGGGATGCATATAAATATGGAAGATATGCAGACAACCTTACACTTCAGAATTAAAACTGTCCCTGTAGGCAGAGTCCTGAACGTTTAATTCCTGCTGTCATTCATCCTGGACTGTGGACAATGCCGTTACCCAGAGGTCAGGAGGATGAGGAAGCAACGCTCCAGCATCTTGGAGCTCGTGAGAACCAAAGCAGTGTTAAAAATACCAGTAATACTAACACTACCAATACTAATGATAAGACTCCGGCCGTGGGAATCCACGCCACAGGAAAAAGCACTCTTGGCTGGAGAGGGCAGACAGCAAGAGGCCAGAGTAGGGGCCGTGGAGAGAGCTTCTCTCCTTCCGACACGACACCCCGGACCTGTCTCCCACGACCACCCGTCTGAAGGAGACGACCGGTGGGACGGTCCTGTCCGGCGCCCTGTGGCCGCCCTCGGATGATGCGAAGCCGCGGCCGCTGATGAGCCCCCGGCCTCGCCCGGTGCGACAGCAGGTCCGGGACCACCGGGGGACCCAGAGCTAAGCGGGGGCAGCCCCACAGGGGGCAGCCCCACCCCTCTGCACCGCCCGGCCCCGGCCCCCGCCCTGCCCCGGCCCCGGCGAGCAGGAGGGTCACCGGCGGGCGGCGGGGCCGCTCCGGGTGCC
>VYZT01012642.1:0-12614 GCA_013400735.1 Pomatostomus ruficeps | reverse complement strand
GGTCTGGCGGCAGCCACAACGGGAGCGGGGACTGGGGGGGCGCCCAGGGCTGCACCAAGCCCCGCAACTTCCTCTACGTGGGGGTGATGACGGCCCAGAAGTACCTGGGCAGTAGGGCGGTGGCGGCGCAGCGGACCTGGGCGCCCTCGGTGCCGGGCCGCGTAGAGTTCTTCTCCAGCCAGGGCTCCGCCGCGCCCCCCGGGATGCCCGCGCTGCCCGTTGTCGCCCTGCCAGGAGTGGACGACTCTTACCCGCCGCAAAAGAAGTCCTTCATGATGATCAAGTACATGCACGACCACTACCTGGACAAGTACGAGTGGTTCATGCGGGCGGACGACGACGTCTACATTAAAGGTGACCGGGGCGCATCCCGCCGGCGGGAGGCAGGGAGGAAGGGGTGCGGTGTCTGGGAGCCCGGCGGAGTCCCACGGTGGGTCGGGGGGAGATTCGGTTCGCGCCTGGGACGGGGAGCGCATGGGGTACCTCTACCTGCCACCTCCCCGCCGGCGTTTGCTTCCAGCCCCAGTGTGCGGGGCATGGGGAGCCGCCCCATCCCTGAGGGAACCCCGACGTGCCCTGGCCGGGCCGCCTCTGCGGAGGCCGCGACTCACTGGAGAGCCGGGACTCGGGTTGGACCACGCCGGGCACGGTGAGCGGTCCGTTGGACGGGCGTGTGGTCCCGGTGCTGCCGTCCCCGCCCTCACTTCCGTGGCGATTCGCCCGACGAGCCTCTGCCGTCGTCCGGCGGGGAGGGTCCGGTCCGTCCCGGCGCGGCGGGCAGCGGGGCAGTGCCGGACCGACGACCTGACCGCAGGGTGTCTGTCGGTCCCGCCTCGCCCCGGTCCCCCGGCGGGGTCGGTGCGGGGCTCCTCGGGAGCGGTGCTGCTGTCAGCGGTACCTGCTCTCCGCCTCCCGATCCTCCACCCGCGCTGGACGAGCGCAGCCGCTGCGGGCTCCCGGTGAAGCTGCTGTTCCGGACAGCAGCAGCCCTGCTCCCGTGCGGGTTTCTTAGCACCCTTAGGACGTGATGTTCTGCAGCCTGCTTCCTTGTGGTCTGAGCTTGAGGCTGGCATTGTTCGTGCCGTGTCCCGCGCTTGGGAAAGAGAAGTTGAAGTTGTAAGCGTAAGCCCAGGTTGTGAGCTTGGTTGCTTACACTGTTCAAAGTTCCTTGGTGGTGTCTGTACCCTTCCCTATTTGTCACTTAATTTTAAGCCATTTAATAGGCTGCCTGCTCATCGGCTGTTATTCACCTGTCAAATACCTACACGTGTGTATATGTATATATAATCATTCGCAGATGTAAAGTTGTGTTTTCTTTGAGCTCATTTCGAAGTTGTGCTAAACCTGCCTTTAATTGATTACACGGTACCGAATTAAACCCATGCCAAAACTCTTCATTTCAAATAAATATTAAACAAAATTTCTTAAAATAACTAGCTAAGGGGTTTAGAGGAAGACTGTGTAAACATTGTAGCACTGGAATTATTTTGAAATGAATGGGAGTTTTACTTTTTCCCAAGGATTAGTCTGTAATCAAACTTTTTTTATTGTTGTTACTTTAGATTTATTCTGGCATTTAAAAAAATGAATCCTATTAAAATCTTACCTGTTTTTTCCCCTCCACTCCATTTCCTCCCTAGCCTTGTCCAACTTGAGAAAGAGTTTTATACTAACAAGTGAGTGGTTTCAAAACAGTATTGTTTGAACAGAACAAAGTTCACTTTTAAAATTTAAGTTTTGACCATATTCCAGCTTTTGGATGAAAGGAAAATGTCATTATAATGTTAATTAAAAGAAAAAAAAAAAAACAACAACAAACCTGTTAATTTGTCCAAGGATGTTTTCAGTGAGATGTAGGATATTGCTTTGGAAGTTATTTACTCTGACACTCTCAGGTACCTGTTATATTTTTATAAAAGCATGGAAGTACAGGAAAAGAGATGTCTGGCAGAGTAGTCAGAGAAGTAACAGCAATCTTGTCTTTTTGTCAGGTGAAAAATTGGAGGAGTTTCTTCGCTCACTGAACAGCAGTAAACCTCTGTATTTGGGGCAGACTGGTCTGGGTAACATTGAAGAACTCGGAAAACTCGGGCTGGAGCCTGGAGAGAATTTCTGCATGGGAGGGCCAGGAATGATCTTCAGCCGGGAGGTTCTCCGGAGGATGGTGCCCCATATAGGTGAATGCCTTCGAGAAATGTACACCACCCATGAGGATGTGGAGGTGGGCAGGTGTGTCCGAAGGTTTGGAGGAACTCAGTGCGTTTGGTCATATGAGGTAAGTGGCAGTGTAAATTGTAGTGTGCTATTAGTTTACAGAGTTTTTCATCTTGCAAGGTAAGTAGTTGTATCTGCAGTCTTGTCCCACCTTAATTATCTTTTAATGCTTGCATCAGAATGTGAACTGCAGACTGTAAGGAAAAAAAGGAAAACGTTCACAGCATATTGCTGTAATCATACTTATTTCTACTTGTGTCTTTCAATTTTCACTGGTGACTATTAGTGACTATTACTGCAGCCATGTTGTAAGCGTTGCTGTAAGTTGCTAGAGCATTACTTGGAGGGTTTCAGCATAATCCTTGACAGGAAGCTGCTGTATTTGATATATATAATGTTCAGGTCATATCTTCTTAAGCAGATCTTTTCAAGTTTGGATAAGCATGTGGCATATGTTTGCTGTGCATCACAGCCTCTTAAAATGTGTTGTGCCATTTGAAGAATTGCCTGTATTTTCTTAATTACTCAGATATATTTTATTCAAATTTGTTATTGACAGAAGCAGAAATAGGTGCTGTTTGGTTGGGGGGTTTTTGTACAGAAATGAAATTTTTTACACTGCTTTTCTACGATACAACTTTAATAGTGTTTTTCTTAGTGTAGAACAGTGTTAAAATGTATTAAGAACACATGTAGTGTAACAAATTTTCATTCAGTAGTAGCATTTCCTAAAATAACAAGAATCTGTTGCAGTACCCAAAAAGTTTATCTGCAATGCCATAACTAAAATTCATATTGGTTTCTCTGGGAATATTGTGGTTATTTGCAAGACTATTTTTGTAGATAAAATTAGACTGAGCGTGCAACTACAAGAAAGGGCAAAGGGTGATAGCTAATATGATGAATATTATTTCACTTATTTTGACCAATTCTTTAATATTAATATGTGCTTGCTCTTGTGGCACTCCCTCATTAATCAGGAAAAAGCAATTTAAATGGGCCACAGAAAGAGGTAATGTCAAAAGGTTAGAAAAAATAATTAATTTTGTGGAATAGCATTTTTTTGAATGGCCCAGGGGAAGGTGACTGTTTATAAATGGCTTTGGTATGCTACAACATTTGTAAACAGGTGAACGAAGGAAACTACTGCACACTTGGTACTAATTAGGTAGAAATCTTAAAGGGGAAAATCTTCTTCTTTACTTCACAATAGAAGGATGCTTTTTGAGACTATTCCATTACGTGTTGTAAATGCCACTGTGAAACAATACACCTATTGCTCTGGTAGAGCAGGGAAGGCACTCATGGTATTGTTGGAAATCGATGTGGGACTGTGTAGCACTAGTGGTTCTTTATCAGACATCCAAATTGCGTGGTACATTGCCAGCCTAATCTTACACTCTGGTGTGTTCTGGCTGTGTCTGTACAAAGCTATTTTCGAATTCTTATGGGCATGTGATGCCTGCTGATCTGTGTCAGGTGACAGTGTTATGATTCTTCCTTGACAAGTTGTATCTTGGAAGGGGTTTTGTTTTTGGTTTTGTTTTTATGGCTTTCTTGGGGAGAAATCTGTGGAAAGGAAGAAAATTGGTAACAGATAATATTGTCACCGTGGTTATAATTTATTTTGATGTTAAATATCAGGAAATGTTGGCTCCAGTCACTGATCTTAAGGGGAATGGAGTGAAAAAATACAGTTTTGGAGACTGATTTATATGACTGCCCAGACGCTCAGCTTTTCGTGGTAGGATTGGGGCCTGAAAACAAACGTTTTGAAAAAAACTCATGTTTGTATGGGATCTGTAATAGTGTGACACCAGTCTTGGTTGTCAGTTGCTCTTGAAGGACCTGGGTCTGTGTAATAAAGAACAGAAGAAGAAAAAATATGTTGGGCATTGCAATAGTCTCTACTCATTTCTGACCAGTATTTCTAATTCTGAAGGACCTTCGACTCTGTTGCCAGTGCAGAAGCTGCTTGGGAAAATGCAGATGATTAAGAGAAACCTGCTTAGTATGTTATCCCAGCATTAAACCTATGTAGATGGGAAGGAGTGAAGTAGGGTGTCTGGAAAGAGAAGCTACATTTGTGCCTTGGCATAGTTTGTGCTGTGCAACAGTATGACACTCCACCTGAACAGATCTGTGTGTTGCAGATTGCTAGATTATTTGGTGACAAGAGTGATTTTTTTTTTTTCCTGGGGCACTGAAACTGTTTATGTTTGCTTTTTTGTTTCTGTGTTAGATCTGAAACGCTCTCTGTGTGGTAAAAGGGGAATATTCCCTCAGATATATGAGCAAAAAATATAAGATTGGGGCTAGGACTTCCTGTATAGTTGCACTTTTTGTCCTGAAGTCTTCTTGGTGTATGTAAGTATTAAATTGAGTCCTGTTGAGCTGCAAGATTATTATGTATTTAGTTGATTTTGATACAATGTATAAGTTGTATTTTGTAAACATTGCTAAAGCCTTATATAAGCAGGAAACAATTACATTAAACTTCACAGGAGTTTTTTAGCTCCGGAAGAGTTGAATCACTGTTGCCTCAATTTTTACTAGGTTTTTTTTTTTTTCTAAGAACTGGATTGGAAAATCAGAGTTGCTGAGAAAACCTGAAACACTTGATCTTTGCTGGGTGGCTCAGCTAGTGTAGTTAAGGCTGGCTTCCTGTCAGAGTTTGTTCTGATGCTGCTTAGGGTTAGCCAGTAAGCATATGGTAGCTTATATGCAAAATATGCTTGCTGACAAGAAAAGGGTTACAATTTTGGCACCTTTTTGAATTTCATTTCTTTTTTTTAAATTTTTTTGTTGCAAGAATGAATAAGAAAAGAAGAGGTTTATGAGCCTGCATTTCGATCCACTCTTGTGTTTTGAGTTTTCTAGAGTTAAATTCTGGTCCTGCTAGATTTGAAGCCAGGTCTAAAAATTGGGTCTCCCACAAACGAAGTGACTCACAGCTGAGGTGATGAGTCTCTCTCTCTCTCTCTCTCTCTCTCTCTGCTGATGGAGCTCCCCCACTATAAATAAAGAATTAGTCATTAGATTGCTGAGAGAGTGAATCTGATGACAGTGTTTTTATGTTCCTTGTGAGAAATGGAGGACAGAAAGAGAAGGACACTTGGGCTGGTGTCTCCTTTTGGTTGCTCTCCTGTTCTACCAGGCTTGTGCAGCCCTGTAGTGAGCTGGAACAGCGGTGGGACCCAATCTGCTGAGCACGAGCATCAGGAAAAGAAGAGGTAGTTGTAACCAGGAATAAAGGACCAGAAAAGTGTCAAACTGCCATCTTGGCAGCAGCTTACATTCAAAGTGGCTGGAAGCTACAGCTGAACTGTAGCCTAAATCTAGTCCATTTCCTTGCTTCATGAGAAAGTATCTGCTAGAAGTGTATTTTGGATGGATCATTTTCTTTCTACAGAAGATCCACCCTTGTCCCAGTATATTTTTTCAATTATGTTTAAATTTATTCTCCAGTTTTGATGGTGCTGTAATGATTGAGGTATAATAAACCTGGCAAATTTGTTTAAAGTATCTCTGTAAAAAGCCTGTTAGTTTTTGTAAGGTCATAGCATCTTCTGCTTCCCCAAATTAGAAACTAAAGATTAAAAGGGCCTTTTGATTTGCTTTCAGAATCCATATTTCAAGCTATCACTCTCTTCCACTAACTTTGAAGCCTTCAAATGTTTTTCTCTTAAAGGAATGAAGAAATTAGCATGATTTTAGTGAGTCATATATGTTCTATTTTGAAAACAAAAATATAGTTAAAAAGCTGAGATGCTGTGTACTTCCTTGTTTTGCTGTTTAAGAGGGACTTGAGTATAGAGGACCATTTTAAATAAAGGGTTGATTACTTTATCTCTCCCCCTTCCCCCCCCCTTTACTTTTTAAAATATATTTTGGGTTTCAGAAGACCATTTTGTAATTTATAACCTGGGTTTTTAACAGATCAAATAGTGTAGTTCCACAAAATGACTAAGTAAAATGCTATGTATTAATTAAGTGGCTATAGCAATTGAAGCAGATATTGTCAGGGTGTAAATACTGTAAAAGAATATGATTTTAGAATTTTTAGAAAATGAAAAATGACAAATACAGCATAAAATGTCTAAAGACAATTAATTGGTGTATTTGTACCATATATTCAAAGGTTTGTAAAGCTTTTCTTTTCATAGCCTTTTTCCCCTTTTTATGCATGCAACTAGTATTGAATATCTTAAGGTAGAAGAGACCCATAAGGATTATCAAGTCCAGTGCTTGCTATATTCACTTTAAAATTAAAAACTACATTTCTCCAAAGCATCCCATACACTATTGATCGTTTGGTATTGTGTACATTGATGTTGAAAGAAAACATGGTGCTTTGTACATACAGGTAGTCCACGTAAATGATATATCTATTTTTACCATTGTTTTTTCCCCCTTTGTTTCCAAAGTTCAAGGACAACCATAGAATATAGTCTCATTACTGTAAAATTTTTTTTAGTAAAAAGCTCTCTATTATCCTATTTGTTGTTGCTTTTCAGCAGTTACAGTAAATATTGCAGTAAATGTCATGGGAAAATGCCTCTTTGGATCAAGCTGTGTACTCAGAAATGTTTCCTTTACACGGTGCATTGGTATTTTGACTGTCTCTGGTGGTACTGGAACCTTTGTAAACCATTTTATATCTTCTTCTAAAAATACTTAATATTTTCTGTTTTAAGTTTTCCTTCCTGATGTATTTTAATTTCTTGTTTGAGGCTTTATCTCTGTCTTTGGTGAAGATCACTACTAAGCTTTGAGTTCAACCCTGCACCCAACAAAAGCATTAGAGGTGTATGTGCCTGTGATGATGATAAGATAGTGTTTTGCTCATTTGGGTACTGGAATGATCAGTCTTGAAGCAGCAGTACCCACCCCCACTTAAGCTGTTGAATTTGGACACCGTCGTTAGGTGGTTACATAAATGCAGCCAATAGTTTAAAAAAAAAAACCCACAGAAGTGTAGAGTGAGCTATCAGTGATCCTAGAATAAAAATGCATAGAAGAGTGGACCCTTGTAGTAGGGGTCTCTGAGGGTATATGAAGAGAGATCAGATAATCCCAGAGGCCTTAGAACTATTTGCATAAATGGACATTTTCTGATACAGGATTGCTTGTGTGCTTAACTCTTAACTGTTTCTTACTAATATCTATCCAATTAGTGACATTAACTGTACTTGTCAAACTTCTTTACTTTGTGTGACTCTCGCCTGGTTAGAAAAGTGAGTTATATTCTCATGCTATTGTAGTTTAGTGTTTCTGTGCGAATGTGATGAAAATAAATGTAAATCATTAAATGCATATCTTGTTGCTGTAACCATGCTGCTAAGTTGGGTCATTACTCTTGCCCTGTGTGGCTCTGTCTGGTCCTCACTTGAGCTGCTGTCCCTGACTGTGCTATGCAGACTTTCTGCTCTTTCTCTGGCAATTCTCTGTAACCTCCTGTCATTCATTTGCTCTTTTACCTGGGGAATTTGGAGAGACAGCCTGAAGGCACTGCCTCACTTGAGTTCATGAACCCTGGGGGCTCCCTTTCTTCTTACCCCTTCTTGATTCTGCCATGGTCAGCTTGGCTGGGAAGTTGAGGAACTTCATTCTGAGAAAGCAGAGTCGTCCCTGGTACTTGGATGTTACTGATCCTTAAGTGTTTCCTCGTGTGGCTCAGCACAACTGCAAGAGTTGACGATACCATTTCTTGGCACCTTTATTGTGAAGGATGGTGTGCCTGTAGCTATTGTGGAGATGTGCAGAAGAAGACACAAGTCCATGGCTGTGGTCCAGTGTATGAGGACATCTGATCTATGGAGCTAAGAGGGGTTCCTCACCTGGTTGAATGCTCAGGTCTCTTATGTTTCTGTCTTGGTTTCAGGCTGAGTGTCCTGTGTTTTCTGCTCTGCCCCAAGAGAAGGGCACATTGCTTGTGCCTTTTTGGAGTTTTACAGCTATGTAATTCTGACACCTGGTGCTGAGTTAACAAGTTGCTGAAAGACTCTGGGGCATGTTTTCATGTCCCTGGTATGAAGAATGCATGGCTACACCTTCCATCTAATGTGTTTTTACCCAACAGCAGCTCTTTGGAGGACTAAGTGAGCTAGCTAACAGCTTTCTAGTCAGTTGCAAATGTTTGAATATTCTTAAAGCAAGTATTTCAAAGCTTTTCGTCTTTAAGAATAAGCTCTTGTTTGACTTACCAAAGGATCCCACAGACAAGAAAAAGAAGTTCCTAAATTATTAGAGATGTGTGTTTAGTTCTGCATATGGGTATCGTGAACCATGTCTCAACTTCTCTGAATGTTTAAAGCTAACCATGTTAGGTTCTTTTCCTCAAGTTCACTCTCATTTGGTTGGAAATATTTTCTCAAGGTTTTTGTGCTGTTGAATATATCTAGGTGGAACTTCCACAGATACCTAGTGCAAAAGTCCAGGTATTCAAGTGTGTTTGAAATACTGTTTGTCATGAGCTGATGCAATTGTGGCACAACTGTTGTAAGAGACATCTCATTTAAACCCATCAGATCATCAGCCTTTATAGTGCCCTACGTAACAAGGAATAAGCTTGATTTTTAAAATGAGGGTAATAGATGAATAACTCTGCATTAATGTCAGCAGTGGAACTGTTGCTTTAGTGAATTCATGAAACAAAGCAAGATGAAATCCTGATGTTTACTTTTTTCTGATATCGTTTTCTATACCTTACCTTAAAATCAAGTAAACCTAACCACACAGGAAGCATTAGTTTCTATAGATATTTCCAGAATTACCTGTGTTTTCAGAGCTTTGTCTTTCCTACAAGTTCTAAAATAACTCTGTTTCGCATGTACAGATCTGATTGAGGTAGTTGGTCATGCTTTGACTAACAGTTTTGTTACACTGTCCTGCTTCAGCCTTTCTGAAGATGAATGGTTTGTTGAAATAAAATAGTAGAGAGTTACTGAAAGTGTGTTTAGTCTTCTCAAAGACAGAGATAGTCCACACGTTGTTTCCTCCTGCTCCCTCCCAACCCCCAGCGTAGATGGATTTTGCTACTTGCTCTGGGCTATTCTTTGTATCTCTTCTCATTCCAACCTAGAAAACTCTCCCAGAGATAACTTTTTCCTGACTTTGACTTTCCAACTTCACATCTTTTGAGATCAAGACATACTTCTACTGAAATAGAAAATGCTCACAAAAGAAAGAAACTGGAAGTTGTAAACAGGGGGAGTTACAAAAACGATTTGAAATAAAAGCTAATTAAATGTACTCTTAAAGCCTAGTGAAATACTACAGTAGGATATTTCTTTTTTTTTTTTTTTTTTATTAGAAGAATAACCTTTCTAGCTACCCTTCCAGTTTGTGTTTTTGGGGGCTTTCTTCAGGTAGACAAATAGGCATAAAGTGCAGCTGGATCATTTGAAGTCTTCATGCTTTATTTTATGGTTCTTATAACCAAAGTGCTTGCCAGCTCTTTCCAGTTCTTGTGTGAGAAGGCGTATATCAACTCATCATCAGTATATGCTGCTGTACCATATTCTCTACAACATGTTTAGGTACTTCATCGCATTGCTTAACATGAAATACTTGAAGAATACCTCTCGTATAAAAATTGTAGCAAGAATTGCAAACTTTGAGGAGTTTATTCCATCAGACCAGTGCTTGGTACTGATTTAAGCTCAAGGCAAATGCCAGGTTGGTCACTTTTTAGTGCATGTTTGGAACTGGGCAGCAAATAAATGTGTAGTTCCAACCCAGCTGCAATATTTTTAGCTTCTAGGTATTACTCTAAGTAAAGATTTTTTGGCCTGCCTGTAAGAATTCTTTTAAAGCATTCATATACTTTGAAAAATAAAGAACATCTTGAACTCGAGGTATAATTTTAGGAAAGTCTGGAGGAGGATAAGCAACCTGGTAACTGATACAGGCTTCTTGAATGCTGTTTTATGTATGACTTAGTCTTAAGATGAACCAAGAAAAGAGTTAGGTTTGGGTTTTTTTTAGTATAGTGCTTTTGAGATACATTTCCATTATTTTTTATGTAGTACTTTTGAGATACAGTCTAAACACATTGGTTGAAGTTTTACTTTTAGTAAAATGAACACTTAAAAATATATTAAAAAAAAGGCTTAAAATAAATCTTCTGGAGTATGTTGGTTTAACCAGACAGTTGAATAGTGAAAGCTAAAACCAGAGGTACTAACTGGACAGATTGTCTGTTTGGTTTTAATTTTTAGTTTGTGATATTTTATTTAGAAACTTGAAAGTGTTAATTTTAATAATTTTAAAATAGGATAGTAAGTTTTCTGTTTGGTTGGTTTGGGGTTTTTTGTGTGTGTGTACTTGTTACTTTGAAGGACTTTATACCTTCAGGAGTGCTTTGAAGTGCTTTGCAGTCTTTTAAAACAATTGAGTCCCTAAACTATTTTGCCTTTTAAAAAAATTATTATTATATTTTACAAACATTCAAGAGCAAATGAACATCTGAAGGACAAAAATCTGATTCTCAGGGACACTGCTTCTTTTGACTCTGCATTTACTGGTATAAAAGAAGTGCTTGTTCATGGGGTCCTTTCTGAGTGCAGCATCTGTGGCTGAGCTCCTCATGGTGTACAAACAAATGCACTGAAGAAATGCAGCGTTTCTTAAGCAGTATATGTGGCTGCAGTGCAGTGGAAATATATGTGGCCCTTGCTGCTACATGAGGCATACACTGTAAATCTGCATGCACAGAAATGTGCATGTGTACATATGCATATGTTTAAAGTTTGTACCTAGGTGATAACCAGGCTTCCGGGGCATCAGTGAAAGTCCTTTGGAGAATGAACTGTGCTTCTGAGTAGTTATTGCAGTCTCTCTACTGTAAAGGTAAAGAATTTACCTTTGAGTTTGTTTTTAGTTTATCTTTTTAGTTAGATCTCTGTCCTCCTGTTCTGTATATCTGTATTTTTTTCCTTCAATTTAACATAGCTTTTTTAGCTTTCTTTGAAAGCTTTTTCTTTACTGCTGCAGGCTGTAATACACATAGGTGTACTTATCATAATAAGTTTTCATTACAGAAAGGGCTCAGCTTATGGACCAACTCTTATCCCAGTACAATTGCACAAGTTCCTGTTGTTGATCATGACAAAAGACCATGACTTTTTATGTCATTTTTTATCAATTTAAGGCAAAATTTTCTGCAGCGCAGGGAGTCTTCATTCCAGAAGTCCGGGAATTTAGCTACAACAAATGTATCTGATGACTAAGCCTTTAAGAAAGTGCTTAACTCAGCAAATGAAACAGTTTTATTATGTACTTCTGATATATTTAATTGTTGTTTTAAAATAATCTGTTAGGTATGAATCTTGCCTGCAAGAAGGAATGAAAGCAAATGCTAGTATTCTGTATCCTCCTGTGCTAAATTTTTGTGGTTTCTTTTTCTTCATTTGGTAGGGGGAAATAACTGCTTCCAGCTGAAGGTAGTTGCCTATAATAGAAAATATGGTCAAACAGTACAAAATAATTTTGAAAAATGTAATATTAATGGGTCCAAGAGGGTCATGTAAGTGTATATGCATTTCTGTGGCATATAATGCTTTAGGCTTACTTAGGTTTATGGAGTGTGTCTGTTATATCCTTGCACAAATTGATTATTATTTGTACTTTCAAGAAAGAATTCTGTACCAAAACTATGCACTGGGCATTGCTGCATCATTGCCATAGTGAGTTGGTCCTTATGTCCTCTCTTCCAAATCTGTTAGCCTTAGTTTTTAGTCTAATAAGTCCAAGAATAAACCTACCTTTCTGTTCTTAAATCCCTAGCCATGCTGTGGTGCAGGCATGTATACTTGAAAGTGGCAACTCTATCATGGCAGGGAGACGTAAAAGGTGTGTGGTCTTTATGGGGCAGAGAGCCTTCACTGACCCAAGACTGGTCTTCTTTTTGCAGTGTACTTATCAACTAGCCCAGCCTGAGCTTCCTAACTCATGGCTGAAAAGACATTTTGAACAGCAGTGGCTTTATGGTTTTAGCTGTACTCCTAGGAAAACTAACTGCCCATGGCTCGGATGGGTGGACTCTTTTATGGGTAAAAATCTCTCTGGATGCCTGGGCCCAGAGAGTTGTGGTCAATGGAGGTAAATCCAGTTGGTGGCTGATCACTAGTGGTGTTCCCCAGGCCTTACTTTTGGTGCCCGTCCTGTTTAACATCTTTATTGACGGTCTGGACATGGGGATTGAGGGCACCCTCAGTAAATTTGTAGACAACACAAAGCTGGGTGGGAGCATTGGTCTGCTCAAAAGTAGGAAGGCTCTACAGAGACCTGGACAGACTCAACAATGAGCCAAGGACAACTCCATGAGGCTCAGTAAGGCAAAGTGCTGGATTCTGCGCTTGGGTCTCAGCAAATCCACACAGTGCTACAGGCTGGGG
>VYZT01012630.1:0-34182 GCA_013400735.1 Pomatostomus ruficeps | reverse complement strand
TGCACATACACACACAGAGAAAAAAAGCGATGACTTCTTGTCTTGGGCACAACAGGGAAATACTGTAATCACACATTTAAGAAATGTGTAGCATGTGGCACCTGGTGACACATTTTAGTGGTGAAGATGGCAGTGTTAGATTAGTGCTTCCACTAGATCTTAGATGTCTTTTCCAGCCTTAACAATGCTGTGATTCCATCTAGGGAACAACCTCTGCCTTGAAGTACCCAGGGATGGGAGTTTAGAGCTCAAAGACCTGCATCTGTGTGGCAAAAGAGTTCTAAGTACTCCATCTCAGAAGGCAAATGATGTCTGCCCCATTTGTGCACTCAGTTTACTCTTAAAATAATAAAAGTACTACAGAAACACATTTTCTAAATGAACACTATCACTTCAGTCCTATTCCTTGTCCACTCGCTTTCGTCAATGAGTCCATATTCTCCCCTTATTTGCCATCACTTACAATGCTTCTTACATTAGTGTTACACCTCTACAAACCTGGTTCTGCTTTCTGATTTGCCATAAATAGCTAAAAACAACACAACTCTTCTTTAGCTAGAATTCTTTCAGAATACCTCAGACTTCTATGAAATTAATTCCCAAGCCTGATTTTTTTTTTTAATTTTACTGCATGTGTGTTAAGAATTAAATTGGGATGGCGCAAATTTGGATGGATATGAATGCACTGACAAAAGTCATGCTCCCACAGCTGCCACCTTCCCAGTTCCTGCTCCAGTACTTCTTCAGGAATGACTGGGAAAATGAATACACATGCAACAGCATGTCAAGAACTAAGTCACCAGGGTGTTTTTTTTTCAGTTTTCTTTTTTGAACAAGGTAAATAATTGCCTTTTCTTACAATGCATAAGGTCATCTTCTGTGAAACTTCACTCTGAAATCTAACTCAAAGAAAGAGCAGCAATTCCATAAACACAGCAGCGTTCTTTTCCTTTTACTTGTTCTTGGGAACAGCTACTTAAAGATACTTGAAAACATTCTTTAACTAAATAAAAGAGTCTGAAGTTTACATTAGCCCTGAAAGAAAACCACTGAATCCTTCAAATTTATTAAAATTGCGACCAACAAACCAAAAAAACCCACCCACACCACCTTGAAATGCTAAAGTGGGTGAACCCTAACAGACGAGCCCTAATGCCCTTACCTGTAGTGCATGTACAGGCACTACCTGTGATTAATTTTAAAATATGGGTGTTAATAGCATCCACAAATACAGTAGCTGATGATGGCTTTGTTGTGAATGATGTAATAAACCTGTAAAAACTGCTTTCAGTAAACTCAGTGCAGTAATTACATGCCTCAAAGTGGACTGTGATAGTTCTTCATCCTCTCTAGGAAGCTACTGGAGTGGAATACCCTATTATTCCCACTTTTAGCGCTCAGATTTTATTGTGGTTACAGTACTTTGGAAACCACGAGCCTTACATCTTCTCCAGATGCATCCTTTGAGGGAGAACACTGCTGTTTTCTGTGTGACAGAGAGCACTCTGAACTCCAAGGTGATCCTCCACATAAAATGTTCTACTTAATCAACTCATCTGTCTTAAAAGGATATGGGTGGCTGGCTAGGAAGAAACCTGTGGGATGAAATCTGAAAAAAAACATGTGTCTCAACAGGTATGTGGAGGTAAGGGAGAAAAGGCCAAGGGGCAGAGAGCTTAAAGCCATGGTTAAACTTTATTGAACAAGCAGGATGATACTCTCAGAGAATAAATCAGTCTGTTATTTTTTCTGCTAGTATTCCCTTTGCCCTACTTGATTCTTCCATTTATTATGGACTACTAAAGCCTCCTCACTACACTCTTAAAAAACAATGAATAGGCATAAATTTTAAAAGGCAGCTTTGGCACTCATGAGCCACGGTGAACATAAATCAAAGCAGAACGTTGCAACCGATCTATATACTGTAACCCATAACCCTAACCTCAGCCCTGTTTTTCACCTGCCTCTGTGGTTCTGACACAGAGAAGAGGAGTAGGAATAATAGCTGCTCTTCGCTTGGACATTAAGGTGAACCATTCATGAAAAAGGAATATGGTAGTCAACTAATCGCAAAAACCCAACAAGTTTATGAGTTTTCTCTCTTGCCCCTAAGAACAAATACTTTATTTCCTTGTTGCCCCTGGCTGTGCCCAAAAACAGCATTGCAGGTTTTTGTCTCTAGCAGTGCTAGAAGTGACAAAAGACCATTTGGACTTCTACAATACAGTGCTTCTCTTTGTCTATACCTTAGTGGGCACTTGAGGTGCCAGTAAAGGCCCTCTCAGAGCAGCTTTGAGTAACACTTGACTAATGTATAAAAAGCTCCATCAGCTTTTGAAGTGAACTTGGCAGCCTCAGGATGAGGCATGCTGGAAAAGCAACGTGGAAGATAAGACCAAGTTGCCAAAGTGTACTGAACAAGTCATTGGACACGATCAGTGGGAACATCAAATTTGACAAATCAGGTGAAGTCTGTAAAATTGTGAACGACTGCATTTTAGTTTTAAAAGAATGTATAGCTCAGGCAGATGCCATGTTCCTATTGTATGCAAATATTTTATTTCAATTAGCACTTTTCAATCATGCTTTTTCTTTTCTCAATGACTCATGGATATCTCAGTCAAGAAATGGCAGGATCACAAAGCACATGCCAAAAGGGTGCATTTATCTCAAGAAGAGATAAACATGGAAGGAATCATGTAAATCTGTCTCAGGATTTTTTTAAACCGCTCTTCCCTTCCAAACACATTTTCTCTACATGCCTGCAAGCCTCTATAAAACAGCATACTCAGTTTCCATGTCCTTCCAAGCAAGCCAGTATTCACAAGTATTTAATTGAAACTAAAAAAGTTATGTTTCCAGAGCTTGTCCATCAGGCAAGAAAAGAAAAATCAAGTTCAGTCTGTAAGTTTTATCACATAGTACTAAGCCAAAGAAGATGTCATGATACTAACTTGCCCACAAAATGCACATACAAGAAGGGGAAATATTTAGAGCTTCCACAGGCCACTGAGAGAGCCCTGCTGCACAGGTCATTATAGGCAGTGATTATCCATGAGGGAAATGTGCTGAATAGCTGTGAAGTACGGCTGGATGAAAAAATACCGCAAGTTAAGATCCATGATTGCACATAACAGTGACATCAGCTAAGAACGCTATGTCTCATGGCTGCAGTAGGAGTTTTAGCTAATTTCCAGCATGCTGTCCCCAAGCTGCTTTGGGGCTCTGAGCATCCTCACCTGGGACGTAAAAAGTTCTGTCAAGGAACCACAAAACATTGGGAGAAACATATTGGTGCTGCCTGTTTGCCAGAGAAGCAGAGGAAATTTCTAAAATGTCACATGGGAGTTTGGAAACATTAGTTAATGTTTGAATCTGCATCACTAGTATACCAAAGAAGCTGTGCTGGGAAGGCTGAAAAATGTAAATAGTGAATGGTGATGAAAAATTCTATAATTGGTAAAAAATTAAAAAGCTTTGGCATGAAAGCAAAACCTCAGCAAGCGTTTCACTTTCCACTCCTATAGATTTTAACAGGTCTCATGTTGCAAGGGTACTCTCTCTACACACAAATTTAAGCTGATATTAACTGCAGTTGCATCTGAAAGTATGTATTTTTCATACCAGTTAGGTTCTAGGCAGTAATCCCTTTCTCAGAAACTGAAAGATTTAAATGAAGTCATCGTTGCTAAGTGCACTAGTCAGCCATTTATCATCTTCTCAGAAGTACAAAGAGTACTCAAGGGTGAAAGTTTTTTATGATAATATATGATTTCTGCATTAAATACAGAACTGCCATTATAAAATTTTAGCATCCTGCCAACCTTTTTTTTTTTTTTTTTTTTTTTTTTTTTTTTTTTTTTTGGGGGGTGGGTTTGTTTTTTTGAGTTTTTTGGANTTTTTTTTTTTTTTTTTTTTTTTTTTTTTTTTTTTGAGCAGGAGTAGGAGGGAGAAATAAGGAGGTTGAATGGAACTGGAACAGTACTGTTTGTACCCTGGTGAATATTAGGGAAATGATAAATGATCCCTAGGCACACAGACTGATTTGTGCAATAAAAAGTAAAATACCGTGGGGTGGAGCCTTCGTGTGAAAATCTCATCCTTGGCCAGCTAAAAGGTATGAAATGCACCCAAGTGTCTCAAACCCCTCAGGGCTGCAATTAACTCATGATAACCACACCCTCAAGAACTCTCCTCGGTTGGGTGGGAGGAAAAGGAAAGGGAAAAAGGTGTATTTTTGAATATGAAAAATGAAGAGTTGACAGTTTACATTAGTGAACCCTTTAAATTCTAACTGTTAAGATTTCTAAATTTCTGCTAATTAACAGCATGAGTAAAGAGACACCATGTCTCATGTCAGTATGATAGTGGAAAAAAACAGATAAAGAAAAGCCAGTAAGATAAATACACGTTAAAAAAATCCACATACATGCATAAATAAAACTTGTTAGTAGCTTGCAGTTAATACAGTAATGGGATTAAGAAACACAACAAACAAAATGTGATTAAACCTCATTTTGCAAAGGCTATTACTCAGAAAATACAAATAAACCGTTCTGTCCCTAAACCAGCAACAAAGTTTGACAATCCCATCTGCATGCAACTACAAATTTCTTTTTCTGTCTCTAGTGCTAAAAGATATCATTAGAGAGCATTGAAGTCTTATACGCTCTGTATTATCTTGCAAAAGTCTGAACTCTTCCTAAAAAATTAAGGGGATTATACTAGGAAGTATTTTATTGAGAAGAAAAGTGAGAATCAAACCATCTTAGATTTCTTAGCTGTACTGGCAATACAGACAATGCTTAGATTCAGGTACACAGACTTGGCCAACATATATCCAACTCAAACTAATTGGTATCTACTTCCATCTTTGGTGTATGGAAATGCAGATGCAGAGGCATTTTTTTATGCTACAAGCTTGCAAAATTTATGGAGAAAACAGCTACTATGCTCGTAAAGTATAGCAATGTGTCAGCTTAGTAATATATTTACAGGGCATTTTTATCCTGCAGAAAGAGGAAAAAAATAATGAATTTTCTTCCTGAGGTGAGAGAACACAGAGCTACTCGATTCCCTTCACTGAACTGATATTATTGGCTCTCTGCACAACAAGAGCAAATCCTGTGCAATGCATCATCACAAGAACTTGCCCTATGCAGGAATGAGATCTAATTAGATACCGTGCCAAGATTACAGCAATCTGGTCCGAGGAGTCTTGTATATCCCCAACACTGCCCCAAGACTTTAGTTCCCATCAATATTTAACAACCAGCAACACTTTTGAAATTACAGCTTCTCACAAAATTCCAAATTCAAACTCTGTCCAATTAATGTATTTGTATGAAATTCAGTATCTGGAAAACTAGTATGGTCATAAAATTGTATATAAAGTCATTTCAGCACATAGTAGAGCAAATATACACTGCATCCCAGAAGTCTGTTTCAAATATTTATCATTTTCTTCTTCCCTAGAAATGATAAAACTGAAGCTGTTTAAGGAACAGATGAGACCAACAGTTGCTCTAAGATGCACATCTTAAACAGTACAAGGTTTAGTTCAGATTAGTTCTTTGTCTCTTCAAAATCTGAAATTCACCCTCAAAATCTCCCTCAGCTGAAAATTTTTCTGCCAGCATTGTGAATTCTCACCTAACCTTAAAAATATAGAAAATTTTATAGTTCAAGACAGCAAAGGAGGGGATTACAAGAAGTTTTTAGCTGTCACTTTACTTTTCTCACATGTCTCTTTGCTATTCATCAAATCCTTCAATGAAGACTTTCACTGTAGCTGAACTATGACTTCATGATGTTTCTTCCATTGTTACGAGAGGGAATGACTGCCTCCACAAGGAGGGGCTGAGCTTTTAAAACGAAATAGGTATTTCTGACACAATGAGCCTACAGTTCATCCATCATCCATTCATAGCCCTGTCTAAACGAGGAAAAAACGTGATGTGCTCTATGGTAAAGATGAACTAAAAATTTCACAGCTGGCAAGCCTGAGGTACTGTTTTCTTAGTAAAGACTAAGGCCACATACAGAGAAACTGATTGACTGCTCACCAGGTTTTTTTTCCCCTTCTCACTTTACTGTCTCGGTCTTGAACTTTATAGAAACCTGTTAAGTATTTGATTTTTATTATTTGCTTTTTTCTTTTTCTTCAAAACTGTATCAAAATATCCACAGAACCACAGAACAAGCTGAGTTGGAAGGAACCCACAGGGATCATCAAGTCCAGCTCCCGGCCCTGCACAGCACCATCCCCAAGAGTCACACCAATTCCTAAATTCAAAATTAGGGGTTGGAATTAATTTACTATATTCCAGTATAGTTTGAAAAAAGTATTAATCTGAGCTTATTACAAAATTCCAGTTATGATGTATGTAAATGTATTTTGTATCCCTTTCTTTGCAATCTGAGGTAACATTTCTATTTTTGGAACAAAAGACTATAGATATTATCTTTGATAAACAGCTCCAAACCTGTCAGCATGTTGTCCAGACTGCAACTCCTCTTTAAAAGTCTATATTCATATGCAATATGCTACGGAACAATAGGTCAACAAGCTCAAATTCCTCTAAAATTTCTTATCTGTCTTATTCTTTATGTGTCTTTATCTGCAGGCTTTTACTGAAAAAAAATTGATGTAAATATAAATAACCTCAGCTCAACCAGAGCTAATTTTGAACCTCAAATGCATACACAGGCTGAGCAAAGTTAACAAGTTCTCCATGGACACAGGGTTTCATCCTGGGAGAGCTGATAGTTGAGTCAGAGTCTAAGTTCATGAGAATTCACCTTCCTAGGGAGAACACCATCACAAAAAATGTGATATAGGCTGTCCTGATATCTATATTTTTGTTCTATATTTTTAAACTGCTGCTGTAATCTGCCCTCCCAAACTCATAACCCTCCCCCAAGTTAGAGAAATTAGTCAATCTAGATCCAAAGCCTGGAGTCATTAGATCATGTTTTGGCAGAACCTGACACTCAAAAAGCTGGTTGGGCACACAACCAGCACTATGCATTGACAGGATACTGCCAGCCACATTTCAGAAACTCAGTGGTGAGAGTAAGAAACCCATATATAAGTGGGCTATGAAAAATGCATACAGCCACATGAACAGCAGGAGTACTTTCTGGAATGTGTGTAACCTCACCATATCAATTCACACACTGAAAAAAAATCCTAATTGCACAGTGATTAAGAAGCTCCTCCACACCAGGCTAAGGAGAACTATCAGATGCCTTGAACTGCAGCATGCACCCCAGAGAGACTGGAAATAGGACTACAGCAAGGGTTTTATTAATAGGTATGAAATGGGCAAACTCCATGTGACTTTACCCTTCCATGCCTCAAAAAACAGTCTTTCCTATTGCTTCATTCAGGTCCTGAGAATTAAGAAAATATAATGCTGTAATGTTTCACACTAGTCTGTCTTGGCAGCCTATCGCGTTCTGGCTGTAGAAGTGTCTGCTTTTAAGCTCTAAGCCCTTGCGGCAATTATCCTGCTCTCAGATTAAACCTACAGAGCATATTTCAAAAGAAGTTACATCTAAACAGAGGGAACTCAACAGTGATCAATGTTCAACAGGCCTCGGTGGCAATAAACTATTTACTGCCTTAACCTTTCAAGTTTGCACAAGCGAAGCCCTGTGATGAATTAGCTGAAGTGTTTGGTTGTGAGCGGAGCAGCCGCTGCTTCAAATCATCTGTCCAGCCACACCACCCTCCTCGCAGCCCTGCAAACAACAGCCGCCTGCCAGAGCCAGTGTCTTCCCATCTCTTCTGGGGTTCCAGTGCCCAGATGTAGTTCCTGCCAGCTTTCGCTGTGTCCACCACTCCTGAGAAATTTGGAAAAATAAAGCACATCAAAAAGCTGGGCATGATCCTAATCATCTTTTTATTACCCACTTGATTATTACCTTACAGAAGACACAACATAGAGAGGACATCAAAGTGCACTCAGCACACTCGAGGCTGCAGTAGCTAATTTAGATCTGCTTCCCCCCTCTTGCAAGACTGCCAAAATAAATTGAAATGGAAAAAAAATCACGCCTGTTGCATTAGTGTCGTTGTCACCAAGGCTTTCCCACCACCCTCCTGCTGAAACATGGTAAGAGAAAGTAATCCATTACAGATGGCTGAAGACACCTAAGCCTTGGCAAAGTACTTTTGGAAAGGCTGCCTTTACAGAAGTTAAGACCTAGTTTTTATAAATTTCAAATGGAATTACTTTGCCTGTAACTTAAATGCAAGACTAGCTCTTTTATTGTAGTTGTCTTGGTAATTCTGGGATTATTAGGATAGGCTTTTAAAACCAGTGAGACTTCTGAAGGTCTTCTGTTTTTACAGTTTCAGAAGAATTTGATTTCTAACACCATTACCTGGAAATAAACCAGGTGATCACCACCTTGTCCTTTCAGGTGAAACATCTTAAGATGTGTTTTTCTCTTTATGCAGATATATGTATGTCAAATATGCAGGCTAAGATACTACATATACACACTACAGTTGATTCAGGTTTTCTAAATAATCTAAGGAAATATAAAATCAGTTTTGTGTTTCGATTTTCCGTGTAAAATTTGGAGATACAATTTTAATTTTCAATTTAACTTCTAAAGGAAACAGGACTGTTTGTTTGGTTTTGTTGGGGTTTTTTTTTGTTAAACACTACTTCAGTGTTTATAACTCAAATGCTTTAGTATGAAGTGTGTCAGTGTAAGAATCTGGAAGCTAAACCAGAAACACCAATAACAGCCTAATTTCATACAGAGCAAAACATAAAACATAGCTGGTATTATTTAAGCCTGTGGATGAAAAACTGAAAGAAGCATCAGGTATTCTGACCGATACATGCGTAAATCCAAGGAAAACATGATTACTGTAGAAGAAACACATGTTTTTGTTGCTGTATTTACTATCTTCAAAAGCAACAATTATACACATATACTTAGTACCACTTAGAATGCTCCTTTTTCTGGTATAACAAAGTCCCACATAACACAGGCCATATGACTTCACTCAGTGATTCTTATATCAAGCTGTATAAATAACTAGTAGTTATTTATATCTCTTAGGCAAGCATCCAATCTTGATTGAAGGACTGCAAGTATTGGAGAATCTTTCACTTCCTTTGGTAAGCTGCTCAAATGCTAATTGTCCTCACTTTAAAAAATTTGCACCTCTTCTCTAGTTTGAATTTGTTTAACTTTAGTTTTCAGCACTGGATCTCGGAATAATTGCCTGTGAGGCTAAGCACCCTGTAATACCAAACATCTTACTCCCAGTGTGAGCAGGATCAAATAGCTGCTTCACATTTGCTTAAATGAGGTAACTCCAGTGGTCTCCCAATGTCATTTACCAGCAAGACTGTTTTCCAGGCCTAAAATCGCTTTTGTCTTTGCTCTGAGTTGTTTTCTCTTCTGGCAAGCAGAAGACCTGAGGTGTTCTCATATTAAGTTATATAAGTAACATTGACTCCTTATTTCTACTCAGTAGCATCCTGTCAGGGTATCAGCCTCACTGTTTTTCTGTCATGACACCACCCTTTGTATAGCCCAGCACTCACTGCAACCTCTAAATTCTTCTGCAGCTCCTACTGTCCAGCACGCAAACCCTTTCCCCTCCTTTGACGTGACTAAACTGCTTTCAGAGACAGAAATGCCCAGTCCCACAGAGAAGAGAGCTTGGCTAACGCATAGGCTGGACCCTAACTGCCTCCTCTCAGAGACACCTCGGGTACACATTCCCAAAGCCTCCTCCTAGATTAAAAACTGTGTCTTACCCAGTGCACTTACCATTCTCAAACCAAGTCACAATAGGTATTAAACTAGTTTGAGTAAACCTTTTTTTTTAATTTAAGAATTTAGAAACATCAATTGATTCTATCTGCAAGCTGAAAAGCAATTCAAAAGTTTGTAGTAAGTTACTAAGGAAAAAAAGAGATTTGTGAGTGACCAAACTATCTGGAAGCGTAATAACCTGTTTGCAAAGAAAGAGATAAAAACAGGGTATCTCACATCTCAGAGTATGTGAGAATGAAGAAATAGGAAGTGTCTCACCATTATGTTATAATTCTGCCTAATTTCAAACAAGTAGTTTCTTTGATGACAACAGAAAATGTTCAGACAGATGGCTAATGATTCCTCAGCACACATCTTAAAAAAAAAAAAGTTATAAGGTTTTCCAGTTGTGTGTATGGGGAGTGGGGAGGTCTGGTTAATGAAACGACAAGTGTTTCTCTAGGATTTCCATGAGGGAAACTGGGTAACTTGAAGTAATGTTTTCTTGTGTTTTATTTAATCAAATGTTATGTTGGGAAATTTCATTTTTCGTTTAGATTTGTGACCTGAGCAGATCTTTTTGAAAGGTTGTTCCTACACTGTAACTCTGCGTTAAAGGCAGGTGTACACTTGTACCTGGAAAATCTCAGAAAACAGACCTTGAGCTCAGGACTTCAGGATGTACCACCCAGCAGCAGTGACTGCAGATGGGAAGTCCAACTTCCAGGTGGTCATGACCCCCTCATGGCATAGATCTTGAGCAGAAGTCAAAGGTACATCAAAATAGTCACTGGCACCACCTTCCTGTGGTGCCACACAAAAGCTGTGAGACAGCACTAAATGCTTGCTGTGCCTCTCAAAAAAGGGAAATTTGACAGAAATAAGACCCCAGCAAAGACAGCTGCATCACACTAACCTCTCTTTGTTGTTCTGCTGGCATCAAATAATTATCCATTCACAAGCAGAAGCGCTTTCAAACCTCTGGAGCCGATTTGCCAGATTAAGCTGCAATGATGAAGACGGTTTACCTTTGTCAGCATCCTTATTGAATTAGTGACCTCACTTGACTGACCCAAAATGAAAGTGGGGGAAAAAAATCTCCTAGATGAAGCAGACAAGATGACCGTCCCTCCCAGGCTTGTGTCACAAAGTTATGCTCCTGTATTTATCTCCTGAGTGACATCACAAAACCCCTCCATCTAGAGTGAAAAGGAAAAAGCAGATGAATAGCCCTGAAGCTCCTGAACTTCATTAAGTTTGTCACAATGCCTTATAAGGCTGAAACATTCACTAGACCTATCCAATATCCTGTTTAAACAAGTCAAGTTTTACTATGGTTCACATCAAGTCTTCTAGGTCTATTCCAATTTCATTTGCAGAGAGGAATACACTGGAAGTAGCTCTTTTTACACTGCAAGGCTGTCATTAGATAATTTAAAAGCAAATGAAAGGTTTTCCCAAGCACAGGACACCTCTCTCTTGTACTGATGAGTTCCTCCTTTCATTTGCATTCGTTTCATTGCTTCTGTGTCTATGCCAACATCACAGGATATGCTTTTTGCTAAACTTCATTATAACGTTTTTGTGATTTACCACTCCCTGCAAAAGAGAAAAAAACCCCCCAAAAACAAGTGATTGAAAGCATCATTAATGAGAGGAAAGTTAATGAGAGGAAAGAGCCCCCCTAAACAGAGACGGCCATCTGGGTTTGTTGGGAAAAGGAATATAAGTCATAAGAAATGCTCCTTTGGCTCATTTTGAGACCAAGCATTGTAGGAATGAAATAATAAAAAATTTGTTTTCTCCTTGTTGGCTTTTTCTCTCTGGCATGACGGGATCTGGAGAACACAAATGAAGTAAAATTTGGAATGTCTGTAATGTGGCCAAAAAGCATTACAGCTATTGTTATATATATATACATATACCCAGAGGGCCTTAATTCTAATTTACAGAAAGCAACAGCACACCACCTTTGGGGTACATGGTAGAATAAACCCTAGGGAGAATGCACAGACACACACACATATTTGCATTTACATGTGAGCACACTAGCATCCCACAAACACATTCAATTTGTCATACTCTGACACCTGCATAAGTCGAAGAATTAATCTGTGTGAATCTGCTAAATATTATTTTAAAGATTTTTCCATAGTATTGTCTATCAATTTTTCACAGTCTTTTCCCAGGTTAAATAGGAAAACAAATGTGTTAATGGTAAATTTTCAAACCATAATATGCACTGAAAAATACAGAATGCTTACTGAACCATTTAAACTACATCACCTAATGGAAAACATTAATAAACTTATTCACAGGTTTTTTTCCACAACCTTCTTAAAAAATACAATTTCAATTAATGGCAATTGGCCTCTAACTAGTAGAGCATTTTCTTCTGGAAGCAATCTCTTTCCACAAGTGAACCAAAGGGAGGGAGGGAGAATCAGGCTTAATGTACAAGTTTCCACAAGTTGTATCAACATCCAATATCTGCTTTGGGCTTTAAATATAGAGATATCTAAGAATACATAATGACTGTGTTCCAAAATAGCAGCAGGCAAGTTCCATTAGCTCAGAGAAAATAGGAGCATCTCTAGATACATTCAAACACCTTTTTTTGGCACTACAAGACAGGAAAAAGACATTATGTGATGAGTAGGAGTTTAATTGCTCCAGTGCTTTGACTTGATCTGTATAAACACAACTCGTATTGTCATATGTAGTGTGAACAACAATTTATAAAGCGTTTCCTAAGCTATATTAGGAAAGCACATTACACATTAATAGGCAAGCTAGGCTACATGTATCAAAAGAAAAAAGAGAGTAATTTGTCACTTTCCAACAGGTGCTAAAAGCCAAACAAAAGAATGATACCTGCTGTACTCTGAAACATGGCCATTTTCCTCAAGCAATAGCTGTTTGCTCAAAGAGCCCACCCCAACTCCCCCAAAGGGCAAAGCCCCACACTGCAAAGATGAGAAGGCAGTGTAGCAGTCCAGTATAGACACCTGCTGACCTGTTCTTCCCTTGAAACACCATGTGAAGGCCATCTGAGCCTCAGCCAAAATCCTGCATCCCGCAGAAAAGTCAAGAGAGGAACATAAAGTACCTGAGGTCTGTTTTTTACAGCACAAGTTCGTGGAAGCGTCCTTCTGTTCTCTCAATATCTGCAGAGACCCTTGGCTTTTCAGCTGTGTATATAAGTATCACTTTTCTTTGCTTGATGTAAAGACACACTGTTTTGGTTGACATATACCAAGATTTTAAATATACAGCCCTGGAGGTCATAAAATTTGGCAGCAGCTATTCTCACAGTGTTATGGTAAGCCCCAGTACTCATATGTCAGGTACACTGTTAACACCACTTCTCACAAAACAGTTCCAACGTTAACCTGAAAAGCTGAAGGAAAAAGGGAGGCACAGAAATGGAATATCTGGCAAACATTAGTAGAGGAGAGAAGGAAAGTGCATGCTAACTGAGACATTTATAGGCACATTTTCCTTTATTTCAAGATGAGAAAAAAGTGTTTCAGGGACATCTTTAAAAAAATTTTTTTTAATTATTTTTTTCTGAACTGCCTGCTTTTCTGAAGCATTAAAGTGAAGGCTGTTACTCTGACACTCTGGCAGCACTGATGCTTACAGAGAAAGGACCTGAGGCGTGGATGCCACAGTACAAAATGCTTGCAGCAAGAGGCCTGATCCAAAGTTTGGGGAAGCCAAGAGGAGTCTTGCTCCCGACCTCATGGCTTGTTGGATCAGGCCCAGGGAGCGCACGAGCGAACAGCCTGTTCCGCTGGCTCACGGCTCGGAGGGGAAGCTGCACACACATAAAGCAGCGCTGTGATATGGGTGCAGAAAGCCCAGGAATAATCCCGTAAGAAGTTACTTCAAGAAATGGTAAAGAAGGAGTTTTGTCTTGAGGTTCTGGGAAGATTTCTGACACTGAAGTAATTGCTGTATTTTAAACAATAAACCACTCTGTAACTGTTACTGCATCTACAGCATATGCTACAAGACACTTATTTTTTGTGCTTGGCTGTAATCTCCAACACATTCTACAACTGCATGGGGAAAAATAACTGCTTAACACCTATTTGAGGGCATGTGTATACTCTGAAGCTTTAAAAAGCTGTGCTTTTTATGGTTTCTAGAGCACGGGAAGAAAGCACTGACAAAGTTTTCACATTTTTTTCAGTGTTTCCATAAAAAAAAAAAAAAAAAGAGAAAGAGAAGCACGTTCATTGAGGGGCTCTGTGTGAGCCTGCAGCAGTGAGAACTACCACGGCGATCCAGATGGAAAATGCATCTCGGTCTCCATGCTGCTCTTACAGGTTTTGACTTGCTGAAGGTGGGTGGGCAGAAGTTGGAGAATTTGGCACCTGCATGACCAGAGTCTGTAAAGTTAGCAATTTGGCTATACTGATGATGAGGAATGTTGAATAACATTGTGACCAAAATTGACTGCCTGGGTCAGGCACATACACGTGCAGCTTTTTCCTATATTCTGTACATTCTACGTGGTTTCTAAGGGGTCCAAATACCAGAGGAAATAAGTGCTTATCTGTTAGAGTCAGGAAAACAGAACAACAAAGGTGGAAGGGATTTAAAAAAATTCTTTTGCTGTCCTACCCCCAACCGAGAAGAGCTTGGTGCTTCCTCTTACTCCCAGCTGTTCCTAGTGCATTTGGCTTTAATCAGGTGCAGGGCAGGAACTCAACATCCTGTTGCCTTGCTCTGATTAGGAGGAGTCAAATTCTACAAATTGGCAGATTTCTTCTTTTAGTGTTCCTTATTTGATGAATCATTTGTTTTAAAGTATGTGGAAAGGGCCATTACAGAGGCAGTGGACCCAGTTTGCTGCTGCTTCCAAGTCTATTTATAACTGCAGCCCTAAGGAGTTTCAGCAGACTGCAGTTTCTTCTCCTTTAGCACACAGAATGAACCATCCTGTGAAAGCAATGGCACAAAGGGGCAGTGGTAAAAAGCCTGAGGCCCCCATAAGTGGCAACATGCTCATGAAAACAAACAGAAATGTGGTCAGAAGCTGTATGTCTGAGGTTAATGATATTCCCTTCAATGTCCTTTCTAAATAATGTCAGATTGAACATTTAAGCGGTTTAAACTATTCCTCTGTCCTTGCATTTTGCTCCTTTCATATCGAGATTTTGCAGCCACAATTGAACTGACCGAGCAAAGCCTGCCTTCCCACACTGTCAGCAGTAGCAATGCTGTAACTCTAAAAACATTCAATTTTTGAGGATAGTCACTGAATCAGTTGATACAGGTAAAAATAGCACAAGAGTCATTTTTTCAAAAAAACATATCTTTTTGTCCAAGGTAAGATAATGGCTTCCCTGACAATACAGTCAAAGATACACTTAGAAAAGGTGTACAGAAAATAAATAACATGGCCATTAAAGGTATTTTCCCTCCTTCAGCACTGAAAATTAAAATGACAAAGGAACAAATCTTTTACTCCTACTCCTTTTCACTTTTCTTTTTTTCCTTCCTCCTGTTTTAATTTGAGAGAAGCCAGTCAAAGAAGGGATGACACTCCACCCTGTCCATGCACAGGATTTCCTCTTCCTTCTTTCATTCTGCTTTGCATTCTCACATTTTAAAAACATAAAAATATAAGATGCTGACTAAAATGGAAGTGTATTCAATTGAAGACTAAACTTTCAACATTAACCTTATTGTTTATAGAGGGATTTTGCTCCTAAAGGAGCACCCACATTTATTAAGAACAGTCAGAAACCTGCAAATATCTGAGTCTAACTTGGATACCAATCAGTTTGGGTTCACTACAAAGCAAGGAGTTGCTGGAAAGATCTAGTTTATATGTTACTAAAATTCTTCGGAGTGTTGAGACTTTGCGTTAAGTTTTTATCAGCTCCTTATTATAAGCTGCTGCCCAATTTTATCATAAATCGTGTTTTGTGTCTGTAATGATTCAGACCCTTGTCTGCCACACAAAAGTTTAGCTCTTGCGTCTGTTGACTGGATCTCAACCACGAAATGCAATTCTGTACAACGAAAAGTAGATGAAAGGATACATCTACCCTTCAACAAACCAACAATAGCTCCTAGGAAGGCAGCTCGCAAGCAGAAGATATGCCTGGTGCAGCCAAGTGGTCAACACCTGACAATCTAGAAACCCTCAGAGGAAAAGTGAGATTAAGACCTCTTAGCCACAGCCCTCTTCTGATAAAAAGCAGCTGCAATACAGAGACAACTACAACCAGAAGAAGAAAACTCTACCAGCTCCTGACCTGTGCTCTCAGCTGTGTCCTTCATGTTTAAAAAGACTCAAAGTATGCCGTGGGGCAGTCAGGAAAGCAGTATGGTGCAGAGAAACTAAAATAATTATCTGGATCATGTCTGTCCCCCGTATTTTGTATACAGGGAAAAACAAGGTACAGGAAAAAGATCTTCCAAGGCTCCATCCATCCTTCTTAATAATTCAGGGTTGAAGAAAGCAGACTTTAGGAGCAATGAGAACACAAATTACCACACAAAAATAAAGATGACTGGTAAGAAGTGCATCCAACCCCTCCCCTCTTTTATTTAAGGAATAACTATTAGAAGCATGGTTGGTTGCCAATGCTGCCAGTCTACAATCAAGAATTAAATTTTAAAAAATATTTTATGAAACCAAAGTGCAGAACCACTGTGTGCAAACTTGAAAAAGGTGACTTCAAAGAAACTGAGTAACATAATTTCAAAATAAAATATCAAGTTTTGTCCCCACCTGTATCTCAGTGAAAACCAAGCAGCTACTTGTTGACATTTCATCATCTAAAAAAACCTATTTATTCAGCTCAAATATAGGGCTGGTCAGCAGAAGAATACCACATTAATTTTATTTACTTTGGATTTGAACTGATTTGTTAATGGTACATTTTCATATAAAGAAGGTCTTTAATTTTGGTATTTTCCTCTTTTTCCAAAACTAATATTTCCTCATTTCGAAGATCTATAAATTCTGATTTCAGTCAACTGATTGATAAACAATATCCAGACTATATTTACAGCTTGGTCATAAGAATTACTCTTATCTTGTTGCGCATATCAAAATCAAGCTTAATTGCAAATTATATTCCCGTTCACCTTCAAAATGTGCCAGATCATAGGATAGTTTTGATGTTTGGGGTTTGTTGGGGATTTTTTTCCATTCTGAAGCTCTCAGTAAAATAGGAAAAAACCCACCAAACTGCAAGGGTAGGGGAGAGCTGCAGGGGTTTGGGATTTTTCAGCTGGAGTAGAGTCTCGAGAAGAGGAGGGAGGTAGTAATGTCCTTAGCATTTCCAAGAAGGCTGAAACAGAAGACATTTGAGATGCCTTTGCTACTTTACATTCTTTTTAACGTGGCAGTACAAATTCCAATTAAAGTGTATTATCAACCTTATTATTATTTTTTTTGGAGGCTTCTTTCCTGTCATAAAAGGTATATTTAGAGGTTTGGTGGCCTTTTTTGTTTTGTTTTAACAAAGGCATAATTTAACCATCAGAGCATGTATGTATTTCTTCAGATAAAAATGTCCACAAGGCTCTACATGATTAAATGAATCATTAAAATACTTACTGACACATATCAAAGGGAATATTTTCTTCAGAGCCAGCACAATACACTTGGTAAATAAATACATTATTTCATAAATGTACCTTGTTTTTATAAATCTCTTTTGCCGACAGAATGAACAGCCTCTGTAAGCCAAGGCAGACAGCTGGCTACATTTTTACATCCCAGACCATTAAGCTAATCATTCACAAGGACCCTGGAAGCATTTAAAACAAAAAGTACTGATTTTCATCAGTCTGGATCAAATTCAAGTTCAGTGTATGAGTGCAACATCCTATACACTCTACAGGAAGGCTCCCATTCTTGAAGCAGCAGCACTACTCCCTGCTGTCCTCATCTAACTGGGAAAAGCTTTCTTGTTTTATGATTCACTGAAGTGACCTCTCCAGGATGTAGAACAAGACTCTAAAAACTTAAATTTATGTTGCAAGCACTGGTAATTCCAGCTTAAAGAAGCTGGATTTGTATTCTGAAGGATACGTATTCTAAAACCAGGAATTTCCTTATCTTTAAATTTGTGGAGAGTTCCTCTGAAACCTTCACATGCTTACAGCCAAGTCCATATGGTAATGTTACATTGTTGAATGAATCAATATTACTTTTATACATACACACAGCATAAGATCCAAATACAGTATCATTCCACACCCTAGTTTCCTTCACACTGAACAAACTGCCTACAATTGTTAAAGCCCTAAGTCAAAATTAATAGTCTTTACTCATGCAAGCTACCAGCTGGTCTGAGCTGGCTCTTCCATTTAGGAACCAGAAAGCAAAAATAACAATATTTTCTATGTTAAATCTAAAAAAAAATACAATGATTGCAATACAACTTCAGAAATCATAGCAATTTGTTTGATTAAAACATTCAAAACATTTTCCCCGCAAACATACGATGGAAGACATGAATCCTTCTTAAAGGAATTCTAAAGAACATTTTCCTTAAGGACCCCCTATCACAGTCCTAAGAACTGGGGGGAGCGGAGGGGGAAATCTCCCCCTCCCTTTTTTTTTCTTATTCTCCTTTTGCATCAGAGCAAAGGGTGACAGAAGTGTTAAGGTCATTAGCCAGTCGGTTTTTGCCTTGCACATGCACACTCACTAGTCAAAGAGGATCTCTACACCCTGGGGGTGAAGAAGGGACAGAAGGACACATGGACTTCCTTTGCTGTCAGCATCTTAATTGATTCCAGAACAAACACTCGCTCCAACCTGTTAAAGGAACAATCCTGCCTCAACAGCTAACCTGCACTACCTGCCATCAAGTCAGGATCTCACCCACAACTTGATCACCCACCAACCACCTAACCAGAATGATCTCCTCCAAACCCCAAGTGCAGAAGGCAGTTGTTCCAAAAGGTGCATCACTGTCATTCAAGAAGGCTGTCGTATATTTTGTCATATACAAGTTGATCACAAAACAACTCCAGTGAACTTACCACTGCACTGAGGCCATAGCAACTCACATCTCAAAACTGCATCCTTTTCCACCAAGGGTCAGAGAAACCTGCACAAATTTCATGGAGGCACATGTTTTTCCATTCTCATTGTTTACTTTTTTAAACACAGTCCTGGAAGGCTGGCACAAGGAACCAGCTGTGCCATGGACTTCTATTGCAGGTTTGGGAAAGTCACTAAAAGCAACAGGTTAAGAGCTTTGCACTCAATTACAACATTTCAGTTGATTCCAATGGGTATAAGATTTCACCCTCAATCCCACTGGGTTCTCACTATTCCCTGATGAATAAGAAGATTTAATTTTCTTTCAACTTCTCTTTATACTGCATATTGAAACCATTTTGTATTTCATTTTCTTCTTTTTTCATATCTCACCTATCTCACTTGTAGTGTCTTTGTAACAAACATCCCAAATTCTTGGCTGCTGGAGTGGCTGCCACCTTGGTGTATTCACACAGGTAAGTGGAGAATTGAAGTCCTCTAGGATAAGGAAGTTTTACCATGCAGGTTTCCCGCTTCTGGAGAAAGCATCTAAAGCATCAGGCTTTATGCAGAATAAAGCAGGATACTATTTTAGCTAGGTTTCTAATAAAAGCAGTTATTACCATATAGTCTAAAAAAGAAACTTTGGTAAGAGACAATTAAGCCCTTTCTCTGATTCACCCTCTAGGGCAGAATCCCTCTCTCCAGTAACTAAGAAGGTACCTATGGAGACCCCCTCCCTGGGCTTAAGTCAGGAGAGGGCAAAGTATTTACCCGTTTGTGTTACCACCCTCTAATGTTTCACAGGTGTGAACAGTCCAGTTGATGGTATCACTCATGACAGGCATCATACATGTGCATCTCAACAGATCTGGGCCAGGAAGAATTCTCCTCTCGCCTTGGAAGGCTCTGGGAGTTCCAGGCAACTCCAGAGAACGTGGCCTGAGCACAGACACTGAGGTCTCAGTTCAGGCCAGACCCTGTAAAAGGCTTTTAAAAGAAAATATTCATGAATTGCCTACAGATGTATTCCACAGGATAAAAAAAGAATTAAAAAAAACCCCTATAACAAATTGATAAACCAAACCACCAGAAGCAGCGTGGGAAATCTATGGAGAATGCAGTTAACAAGTTTTCATTTAATTTTCATTCATCTCTGATTAGTGAAATACTGTATCTGTCATTAGAGAAACTACCTACAACTAACTTCTATGCAATTAATTTAATAATGCTATAAATCCAGTGCCTGTGAAATTAATATCTGCTCCACAGCAACCAATCTGCAATATGGTCAGAAAAATGAAGCACAACTTGTTCACAGAAAGAATAATTTTCTGTTAAACTTAAATCCAATAAAAGGACATAAATAAAGAAAAAGCAAATCCGTGCAAATAACTTTCAAGAGAAATGTTGTAGTAGTGTCTGACTATATGTTGGTGCTTACATACAGAAAAGGCATAGATGTAAAATTTGTATGTAGTTGAATATATTTGGACAATTCTTGGTCCTGTGGATCAAAGAAAAATAAATACAGCATTTCATTTCTATGAAGAATTTAGAAATCCATGGGGAAAAGCTCTGTACAAATGTAGCAACTGTCCTTGGACAGCTGTGTGAATAAGCCCTGCTCAGTTACTCCCTGGAATTCCGTTCCCCACAGGCTTCCAAAAGGCACACCACACTCAACTGGACTTTCATTTATGCTTTATAATGGGAAAATGTGACGTTTCCCAATATAATTAGCAAAGAGATTTTTTTTATTGATTTCCAAAGACAGCTCATGTAGCTGCACTGAACAGCGAGTCGACTAAACAATACAACTTACTAGCATGGGACAAAAGGTCATTTGGAAGGGATGTGCCTTTAAGGACTTACAAAGGCTTCATCCTCAGTCCTGTATTAAAAGAGGAAGCATATCTCAGTAAAGGAAGGATGCCCACTTTAAATAAGGAAATGAGTTTGCAGGATGTACACATGCTGCTTTCTATTAATGATAAGCAAAGTCTACAGAAAAAGCAATAGACTTCTCCAGCTTTGGCAGGAGTCATCTTCTTGTGGATTACCTGTAAAGAACTTTAAAATAAACAGACTGCAAATAAATGTCCTCAACATCTTTTTTTAAACTGATTTATGTATGTATAATGGGGATTAGCACACACTGATTACTATACTCTGTGGCAAGAGATATAATTACAGACTGATGATTTCACATGTATGCCAGAGACGATAGCAGTGGTTTGGGGCAGCAAGAATTAGTGGTTGTAATATTTTTTCTTCTTCAAGCTAAACTTCACAGCTAGAGAGACTAGCCAGACTTAAGGTCTTCTACGGATTTGCAAATTTCTCTCTTCAAGTTTAATAAACCATCACAAAGTGATTATTATTTTCCATTAAAAATCTATCATTTTTTTAAACATGTAATAAAAACCAGATTCTGCTTTGCAGCAAGGATTGACTATCTGACCACAAATTTTAAATAAAAATAGAAGGTACAGAATGTTTTGCTACACTCTCATTTCACTCTTCTGTGAGCACATATTACTTGACCACTGAAGCTCGAGAGAATGCATATCATGCACACAGTTCCAGAAAAACTGCTTTAAGACTGAAAAAGGCCATTAGTAACAATGTACAGAAATCCTTAATATCAATGTAATTAATTTAAAATATATATATATACACAGACATTCTTTATATAAATATGTAAATCTCTTTATATGCACATTCAGATTCAGGTAGACGGGTGAGGTCACTGCCTTTCAAAAAAAAATACCAGTTAATGCAAAAAATCCAGTTTCCTATCGCCCTTCAACTATTACAGGATCCAGTGCTCCCATCCATTATTATTATTACATCATAAAACATTTTGAGTTTCAAAGGATGATTTTTTTTCCTGCCCCCTCCAGAGCCTTTAAGATGACCACAAATCCTGGCAGGCTTAAAACTCTGCGCAGGCACAGCACGGTGCTGGCTTACAGCTGGCTGAGAAGCAGGCAGGCTCGTTCACTGTGCAGCTTGGACCATCACACCCAGCTGGGCCCTGCTCCTGGTGGTGCTCACCCTCTTTCTGTGAGCCACTTGGCACACCCAGGCTAAGAGCTCTTTAACAAATGCCCTGCACTGCTTCCAAGATAAACATCGATGGACACTTCAGTGGAAATTCACCTCCGTGTAACTGGCAAGAACAAGGCTCACACTCCTTACACCACAAAAATCAGCCTTTTCCTCTTTTTTTCATTGCATTTTTTCACACTTTTAAGACAGATTTACCATCTAGTCTTTAAAACATTAGTACGCTGCACAGGGAAACTGTCATGGCATGGAGTTATGAACAACTGCAGACCAGAATGGCCATAATCCTTATTTATCCTTTTCCACCACACTGCAGAAACAAGTGTAACCAAACCAGAGTGTGGGCTCAGACATACACTGAATACTAAAACTCAGGAATACCACCAGCTTTTTTTCTTGGGTGCCAGAGCCTGACAGTTCTGGCAATGGTGACACCTTCTTTGGATCACACACAACACTCCCGCATTATCTGAAGTGATCTTGGTTTTAAAGAAATGGTTTGAATAAGACTTCAAAATATGTAGCTCTAAAAGGAAAAAGTCTCATTACTCAAAAATCATTTGTTCCACCAGCCTTGGAGGTGTCAACATTTCCATTATACACTCATGTGTTTAATCTTTATTATTCAGCTGTAAAAGTTCACTGATAGCCTGAACCTTGGCATAAAAACATTTTTAAAAAATTCAGCAAAAGTCAGACTGTGTATTATATTACCTAAGTGTTTGGGGTTTTTAGAAAGAAATAATTACCAGGATAAAGCTCTTCTGGGTGCTTGTGTATTTCCAAAACAAACAATTTTCCTTAAAAGTGTCTCTAAGCATTTATGAGAGAGAAGGAAAGAGGGAAATTAAAACTGACCAAGCAATTTCATTTATAAATATAACTTTCTGTATATATTTTTTTCAATCAAGTATTTATAAGGATTTCCAGCAAGCAGACTTTACACACATGTACGGCAACCAAATGAATATGGATAGACCACAACAGGTCCCAAGAGTTGTTACTGTCTACTGGGTCAATAATATGCAAATTGAGAAGGATTTACAAGCTGGACCATAATGGCTCCTCAGGACCCATTACTTTCTGGTGGGTAAATAATACATGTTTTCTAAACTATTGCCATGCCAAAATACGTGTTTGCCCTTCAGGTTGTAAAGGTTCCAAATAAACCAATAGGATTTGTCAGATAAATAATACATTTAAAGAAGCAAAATACATGTTTAACTAAACAAGTAATGGACTTAAACGCTGACTGAAAGATGAATAGGGATGTCTGTAAATATTGCATGTGTTTAGAAGTTTATTGGGAACCAATGAGCAAGAAAAAACAAAACAAATTACTAAGTATGAACATGTTTGTAGACAATTCCTTGAAATATTTGTCAGAGATTAAACCTGCATTCAGACAAGCAAAGTGAAAACTACCAAGTGCACAGAAGAAACAACTACAGATATTACAACCTTTTAGGGTTCTGAAGGCTGTCACATTTCCCAAGTCATCTGCATTTAATGGGATGCCCTGCTATTAAGCCATTTTCCTGACTATGTCTCAGGATGCTGCTCTCTGGACTCCTCATACTTTCCCCTCAGCTTTGGCTGAAGCATGTGAGCAAAGCTAGGAGGAAAGTACTGATCAAAAGTGTGACAATTAACCTGATGATGTCGGGAAATGCAAACCCAGTGTTTGGGAAGGAGAGATAATGCACAGGGATGGTGCAGAGAGCACCAAGGAGGAAGGAACCAGGGAAAAAACCCAGAAGGGAAGAAGCTGATGACAAAGACAAAAGGCAAAGAAGGAAAGATGAAAGCATATGAAAGGATCACAGGCAAAAGGAAAAAGAAAAAAGACCAAAGCAGAACAAGATGTCCTGTAGAATTTGAGATTCTGCAGAGAAACCTTTGTCTCTACCAGAAGCCTGGTAAATTGTGAGACATGGTTAAACAATGAGCAAAGATAGTGAGTTCAAGTACAATACCAAAACCAAGCTCGAGAAGTAGTCAAATGGCTCACCTTTAATTTGGACATGCATTTTCTGGGGACATTTTAAACACAGAGGCAGTCCTGCTTATTTTATGATATGAATTCATTAGCATCTGATATCAGGTATGCAAGAACATGCAACATTCCTTTATCTCACATACAGGCACACAGTCTAGTCATAACACTACTGGCTAATCTTAATTAAAATTAACCAAGTTACAGAACAGTGGGTTTGTGACGGGTCGGATGAATCAATCAACAAGCGCATTTAATAGGAAATGAAATAGCAGAAACTACCAAAAGACAGAGTGTAGCAGAGAAAGGTGCTGTGAAAGGAGCACAGGTGATGGAGTCTCAGAGCCTCTGCTTCCAGGAGAGCTCTACCTTTAACCAGCAGCAGGCAGCTAAAGAAAGGCTGCAGTAGCTGGCAAGGAATTCAATGTTATTTTTGTCCTGAAGCCCAGGTAAACCTTTAAGTTGGGTGAGGAGGGGGTAGATATTGAAGCAAGCCAAATTCTTGAACAAGACCTACATTTAGTCACAGCAGCAAAAATGTTCTTCTGTTTCCCTTCGGCTGTTTGGAGAGCACTTCCTAAAGGGATGGTGGTGAAGCTTGTAGTGCTACCCTTTTCAAAAAGTAACCTGCTGAATAAAGAATTTATTTCATATCTGCAGGAGTAACAAATTGAATGAGATTCTCCAAAGGGCATTTTGCAACCCTTTGTGTCTTAAGTTAACAATCATTATTGAAACAATAGGTCTGGACAAATCATCACTTGTTCACTGCTCCAGATACAAAGGAAATTCTGTATTCAATCTCCACTTCCTTCAGCAGCACTCACATCTCACCTTTGACATCCAACAGAATATGAAAAAGAATTTTATCTCTATTTTAATTCATTTTTTAGCAGTTTCTTTATATTACAGGGTAATATTTTAGCAGCTAAAAGATTTCATATTTTACAATAAATTACATCTGGTGATGCATTGGGGAATATACCACTTTATTAATGTATTTGCCCTGCAAAAAGAAAGATGAGATTGTTGTGTTTTGACAAGCTTTTTAAAAAGAAATTAATGGTCATGCTCTGGGGTATAAAAAAGTTTCAGTTTAACCTCCACTTCTCACAACTTGTCAATAATAAAAATCAGCAGGGCAAAATTAAATAATAAATTCTCCTGTCTGAAAAACATATTAATCTTTTCTGGACAGCTCTTACGTTAACAAGGTGTTAATAAAACTCTAGGTGTATTGGTGCAATATCCAAGCACACGTGTCCAAAGGAATCTGCCACCACTCACAGCCATCTTTATACAGTGTGCAGACTTCTGGACAATCAGCCCTCTTGAAGACTGATGCTGTGCTTTAAATACTCATGAGAACAACCTCCTGCACAGTGTATATGGCTCACAAATACTGTTCAAAGATGCAGGATTTAACATTAGTTTCAAAATTAGATGAATGAATCTATCAGGAAGAAAGATTTACTGCCAGATTTAAACCTTTCCAATTACTAGCTCACACATCATAAAGGAGGAGATGGTAACATGGGACTAAAAAATGGCAGGCCATAATTTTATTTATAATATATACCCGTTACCAGGCATAAACAAGTTATATCTAGATCTTACAATCAGCAAAAAACTAAATTCTCTATTTACGATCTGCTGGGCAGGGAGGTAGAAGAGATGACTTCCTGGATCCAAGGAAGCTCGGGGTTCACCAAATTGCATCACTGTACTTTCTTGCAGTGGCCATGACTCAAGGGGCACCAACCTGCTACAATCCCACTTGCTTCCCAAGGCTGTCATCTGTCACTGCAAACACTCAAAACTCTCGATCATTGGGAGTTGCCTTTACCCTTTAAGGCATAGCTATTTAAAAGTACATTCACCTTCCTGACACAGTCTCTATTCCTCTGAAATTTCTGATGGAGTTATGTCGGTCTGAAACTCAGTAGAAAAATCCTACTCACTCTCCACTGTGGCAAGTCCCCTGTTGTTTCCTCACATTATTAAAAATAACAATCAACTTCAAAACTGAGTTTGGGTCCTGAGATGAGTCCTGGTGTATAACCCCTTTTCCTTGCCCCTCTTCCTTCCAGTTTTCTATCTGGAACTCACCATAGGGAGGAAAGACTTGTGGTCCTGTCTTAATGCCCTTCCATCTAGACTCCCCATTTGGTGACCAACTCAGATATTTTCCTTTATGGTTTTATTTCAAAGTCTAGAATATCTGTCAGTTTTATTTATATGTGTATTTAGTCTAAACTAAACTTTTATAAAAATCATAGCTAGAGTTAGTTATATGTGCATCGAACTCATGAAACACATGGACCACCAAATCAAACATAAAATAGAGAGTGCAGTGGACAAAGTGGAAAACCACTACACCTCTCTTGAACATCAAACCATCTGGATTAGACATAAAAAAATAAAATTCTTTGTTCTTTTTGCTTTTCCTAACCTTTGAACACTTTGTTTCTCTAAACTGATGATATTTACCTGCCTTATATTAATTTCCTCCTGCCTTTGAGGTATGATACACACCTGTAAAAAGTGTTTGAGCATCTGAAATAAGGAGCACTAGACCAATCCACAGAAAGTGACCTCCCTTTGGCATGAGGGCTGTTACCAACTTACCTGGGGCAACTATTTCTCTTGGTACATACAGTTTATAGGAATTAAATTGGACGCCTCCATCAGCAACTTAAAGCATACTAAATGTATATTGTTGATAACTATATGAAGCCCTTTAAATCAGCCAGAGATAGCAAAAATGACTATGGTACAGCTGCTTTTGAGTAGTTCTTAGACCACTGCCTTGCAAGGGCTGTCCAATCACATCTACTGCAGCAGTTATGCCACACCAGTACCTGAATGGGAGACATTGTGGGGGATAATCCACAAAAACTCTGAGAAGTTACACTGGGAAAAATAATCTGTAGTGAGGCAATATTTCAGGAAGTGAAAAGGTAGCAATTTGCCAGCAGGTATAACAACTTTCAGGTAAGAGGTACCTCAATAGCCAGGGATACCTGGGCCCTGTTTTGAGTACTGGTTGTATAGCACTGTATTCTAGGTAAAACTCTTGTAAAGTATTTCCATTGTAGCTGTGCAAATCCATCCTGTCCAGATTTAGTCACTGATAGTCTCAATCACTGTTTCAAGCTGGTATAAGCATATTTGCATATTCTTGTAGAATACAAGGTTTATAAAGAATCATATAAAACAGCTCAGATGAGTTCCTTGTATTAATATGAAATGAGCATTTTAGGTATTTCTTTGGAAGGCTTCTGAAACCAATTCATTAAAAGAATGTTATTTATTATATTTATAATGGACCAAATAATTAGTACTAAAATTAAAGCTCTCCACTCTTCCATAGTTCTTATTAATTTGCTATGTTCAAGAAAAGGAATGAAAACACTGTCTGGTAACAGAATTCATTTGCACAAGTTCAAAGACTGATACATAACTCATTAACAGGATTTCTCGTACTTCTGTCAAAGTAAATCGTTTTAGACTTCATTTGTATCCCAAGCAAATGCTGAAATTCTGAACAAGTTGAATATTTAACACTCCCTCCTCCTCTTCTATCCCCAGGAAAACCCTTCTGATGGGAAATTTTCCTTACATGGAAAGGCAGTTTTGGGAAGTCATCATAAAACTGTTCCAGGAGGAACCATGAACCACAGCCTGAGACTTAGCTTTGCCATCAAGGTGACCACACAGAAGGTGTTCAGAAGACTGCAGCATCACAAGATTCAAGCCACTCACAATGGTGCAGCGATGATCTTCTCTTGGGTTGCCTGTGGTCTGCAAGGTGAAGCATTTTGCTGCAGCATGCCAAAAATCAGCAGCCAGTCAGCGAACTTCACCCAGAAGAGAGGCATAAAAGCCTGACAAGCTTCAGAGGGACACTGGAGCCAAACCCGGCCTCATCCACATCCCGGCAGGATTTGTCCTGGCAGAATGGCATTCCACTCTGCCACTTGCCTTCTGCAATTATTAATCTCCTGAGGACTGGGGCAGCTTGGAAGTTTTACAGAGCATTTATGAGCTCAAGGCCAGTGTATAAGGTAAGGGGGAGGAATGGGGAGTGGAGCAGCAGGGGCCAGGGCACCACAGCAGCCCTCACTGTAGTGAAGACCCCCAGGGCTGTGGGCACCCGCTGAGAATGAAGAAGGTATTTTCAGCAAGTAACATGAACTTTGCTTGGAAACTATGCCTCTGTATGAACCTCTGGCTAATACAGGAGGTGATTAATAAATACCCAACGCCCACTTCCATCCCACGCACCTCCCTCTAGCACAACTAAGGAAACCCTTTGCTATTCCTCTGGTTTTTAATCCACCCAAGACCCTCTTAACTACTGGGTGGTCTGTTAATCTACCCTGCCACCTCACAGGTTTCCAGATACTTGGGTTTAGGTTAGCTGTGCCAATCCCCTGCATCCCCCACACTGGACCTCTGTTTTCTGGGGTCTCCAGGCCCAGGAGCAGCTCACGGGAAACTCAGTATTTTCACCATTGCGCTTGAATTCTGAAAAGCGGGCACGGTTCTAAGTCTTTCTCCACCACTCCCCGCAAATTCTGTGCATTTCCAGAGGGTTAGGTTCACCCCCATGAAGGCTAGATATTTAACTCCTGCTTAAGTAAGAAAGCAAACATTGACAGAAATTAGTTTCCCCACACTAAAAGTGCTCTGAACATGCCCCCCCTCAAAAATTGTTCAGACTCAGCCTACCTTTAAATCTATTTCTATTTCCTACATAACCACATTAAAAAATAGAACAGAAATAAATAGAAATGGAAACACACACATTCACAGCCTATGTCTATGTTAAGGATATACCACTCACAGAAATACTGATTGATCTGGTCTGCTCTATTAGGACTTGAAACAGATATGCTGATGCTGTCCAGAAAGGGGAGATGGCAAGGGCTAGAGGTTTACCAGCAAGCAAAAATCCCCGTACCAGTGCTCTGAAGTCCATTCTGTGGAGTTTGCATACATTAAATGTGTACACATACACACATGCTTAGCTGTAATGGGGAAAACAGCTTTTCTTTATTAAAAAAAAAAAAAAAAAGAAGCTGAACCTTGAAGTTGTGCTTAGATTCTTTTCCCTTAAAGCTTCTAGGAAACAAACCACAAACGTGAACAAACCCCACAGTACAATGCTGTTCTTGTCATGAGTTCTGAATCAGCACCAGAGCACATAGTGTATGTACTGAAAAACAGCTGTTGGGTGACAGACTGCTAGCTGGGAAGCTGGAGTTGAGTGAAGTGGTTAACCCACATCCCTTCCCCACTGATAAAGTGCTTTGATAAGCAGGCCGTACTGGTGAAAGCTAGCAAAAGAGCCAGGACTGAGACTTTCAGGAATGAATGTGAGACTTGTTTTGTGGAAGCAACCTAAATCTCTTGCACAGCCCTCTCCATTTGAATTTTACCAACCAATGCCCAATTACTTTTAGTACACACGCCTTATGATTGCAGCAGAACTAGTTCTTTGATATGTCAAAGCAATATCCTGTACACATGGGAAATAAAACCAGAAAACTGGTAAAAAGTCTCCCTTACTTCAATGTTTTATGAAAGTATTTTCTACAATTCAAAATGTTAGTAGTGGTGTAGCTTTAAAAAAAGGTCTGCATTTGAAAAAGCATGGTTGACTAACCACAAGCAAGAAACATGTGGGCATAACTTTTTCTTCTTTTTTTTTTTTTTTTTTTAATTAACAGAAAGTCATTCAAAGGAAAAAGAAAAACGATTTCTTGGGATTAATTTCTGATCTTCAGCTAAGCACTTTTAGAAATAAAATCATTAATTAAGTGCAAATGTCATACAGACATACCAAAAAACCTATTCCCCTTTTCACAAACCTTACATTTTAAAATACGTTCATAAGCTGTAATTAGTATAAAAAAATTCCACTAATAAAATATATCTTTCTCTTAACATGTCATCTAATTTGTCTAAACAGTTCCTGAACACATACAAATCAATATAAGGAGTCTATCCTTCCGATAAAATAACATAAAATTTCAGTTTAGTTAGAAGTAGGCAGATATATATAAATAAATCATTACCTACATAATAAGGCTGGAAGATTGTGTACTAGAGATATACAATGGCACACTGAATATTTTTCTTTCACAATGTCCTGGTCTTGAAGTCTCTATAGCTCTGGCACTCAAATCCCTTGAAAACTGAAGAAATGAATTGCCTAAGCATTGGTGCTTGACCCAAAGGAACCACACTATCGCTTTAGCATACAGTTATTCATCTGTCTTTGCATTCACATGCATGTTAGCTTACATGTGGAGTAAGATATATTCCTAGATTAAAAAAATTAGGTGTACACTCTTACAAAAATATTTGACTTAACATTAGATTTTCTGCTGCTAATGCTGAATATTGTACAGAGACAACAATAATACTAAATCAGCAGGAACTATTTTGGAAAATTTTAATAGTACTGTGGATGCACATTTTTAAGAAAATGTAAGTATTTTTTTCTTAGCCTTTTGACATATCACTGTCTGATCAAATTGATTAGAAGTAATTTTTCTTTCTGCATTTAATCAAACAAGTAATTTCTAAATATCTACACTTAGAACATTTGCAAAGGGATCCAAAGATTGCTAGATAGGGAATACAGAAATACAGGTAAAATTCTGAAAAGCCAGTTAGGAATTACTTAAAGGAAAAATACTACTAGACACTCTCTTCCAATTAGTAGCTAGACAGAAGCTTTTGTTAGTATAAAGCATGTTAATTTTTAAGAAAAGCTAAGTAGAAGTGCAAGTGAAGAGCAGAATAATAACAGTGCTCCCTATACTTTAACTAAAAGCATATGGCGCTAACATTCAGAAATTTTAAAGTGTTTGTTTTATTGTGTTTTTACCAAGCAAAGGGAGTGTTCAACCATTTTAGTTCCTAAGCTTTCTTAAACACCTTCATTAAAAACTTGGTACAGCAAAACCAAAAAGTGGCTGAGGTTTTGGGTTTTTTTTTTCCTTTTTGCACCAGAACAGAAGAACAGAAATTTGAAGAGAATGGATTCTGTACAGGCCTAATTTGAAATTGCTCTGTTTATTTAGGCAAAATAAATCCCCACTGAACTGATTACTGTTATTAAAGCCAGACAACTAATTGAATCGTTTTTATATTGCACAGAGTAAGAGAGATCTTGCTGTATAGCCAGCATTGTGTGTACTGAAGGTTCTGAATACTCCAATCATCTGTGAAGGGCGATGCCTGTGTCTCCAGATCCTAACCTGTACTCTGGCTTCACATCAAGTGCCACCTGTTACTTGTTTTAAGTCAATTTTTAATTCTATGTCTGGGGCAAATGCATTTTGCAAGCCAGGAATGAGGCCTAACAAGATGTCCTACATATTACTGCATAACAAGTAATGAAGGGCCTCACCAGCTGCTTATAGGACAGATCATATTAGCAGGCAGGATGCTGTGGTGTCCTTGAGACTGCTGAGGTGGGCAGTCCAGGTGGGAGGGACCACCAAAATTCTGCTACTGAGAGAAGGAAAGTTTTGCTATCATGCAGCACTTGTATCACTGAGGTAGGGTGGAAAAGACTGAGGAAGAGAATGACACTCCAGATTGATGTTCACTTGTGCAAACACAAAGGAGGGACAGAGATACCCATTAGTGTCAAAACCAAAGCTGTTTTGTAGGAACTCTGTTCTCTGGCTGCTCTGAGCTGGTTGTGCCTGTAGTCCCCTGATCTACTCTTATCAAATGACCTTTGATCATGAAAATTTCAGCTTTTAACGTAAAATACCATAGTTGTTGCAGGGCCAAAACCAGAAGACAGACTATTTCCCGTTTATCTTACAAATACAAACATGTTAAATATCTAGAAGAGCCCTAGAAAACCCAAATTAGATCTCCTTTTGAGTCATCACAGTTCAAAGACCAAGACATTGGACTGGACTTAGATTTACAGCACATTATAACTCAGGGGAATATTCCGGTATCTAGATCACAGAAGGTAGTCCAGGCACCCTAAGGGAAGCACAGAAAGCACAGACTTGAATCTTCAAGGATTAGATTCTGTGAGAAACACAGCTCTGAGGACATATTAACACTGGAACAAAGCAGAGGTCCCTCACAGATTTAAAAGGTACTCCTGTAACCTAAGGGTAACAGGTTGACCAGCAATGCACCTGACCAGATTTATGTTTTGTTCCTTTCTTATGAGATTTGTTTTCTTGGACAACCAGTCATTTTGTTATCAAAACTATTCAGCTCCTTCCACAAAGTTAGGAGTTGCATGTGCTGAGGAGAAAAAGTTACCCCACACAGGCATACTCTTTCTTAAACACAAAATGTAAATGCTCACTTTATTATTAAAAAAAAAAATTAAGAACTGAATAACTCAGAACTAGAGAACTACAGAAAACTCTAACTGCTGTGCTACCAGAGATTTTAAAAACCAAGCAACCAAAAAACCACCACAACAGAAAACACAACACACGTAACTGCACTATCCTCTTCTCAACATAACTCCTAACACAAAATACAATTGTGTGGGAAGGGGTTAAGCAGAAATTGAATCTCCAAATATTTTGCCAACTCACTGTTTAATACATTTTGAGGGATAAACCACTGAAGTAAGCAAAAATTCAGCTCTCAAGAAGGCTACATATTTCTGTAAAAATGTATTTTGACAGCTATCTCAGTCCATATTGTGTTACACAAAAAAGTAAGACATGCCACGAAGCAGGTTTTCCATCATGCTAGTGGAACACACACCTTTCAGCTCCTAGTTCTGAAGTTTAAAGCTTTCATTGACAATAATATTATGCTTGGGTGTGAAATCTGCCCTCTACACATCATCTTGCAAGACAAGCCTCCCTACACTCAAACCTAGCATTCTTCTCCAACAGCCAAAGACAAGCTACTTGCCTGCTTATTCTGACAAGAACAGGTTTTACTGCCGCAATAACTACAGAAGAAATAAGTAGCAAACCAAGTCCAAAAATGATAGAATAAGGATTTTAGTCCATTTTTTCACAGCACCTTTATAACACAAAACTATGTTGCACCTTAGCACATATTTGATGGAATTAGAAACAAATTAAGAATAGTGTGCAGAGATTGTGTAAAAGCTCTAAAGACCTACCTAGAGACACTTGTAACAAATAACGTGCCAGGACTGTGACATAACTGTTGGGATGTCAACGGGACTTATAGAATTACGACTTGGAGAAAAAAAAAATCATATGCTCTTAATGAATACATGGAATCAGCTGAGTTATGTGGAAAATGAAGTTTTCCATGCAGTATGAAAGATACAACTATATATAATTAAAATTTCAGTACAATTAAATAACTGTAATTCTCACTTTGAATAATTTTCTTCCCTAGTTGTCTCATTTTGCTCTTATGCAAAGGAAGCACACAATGCAAAAGGAGCAATAGAAAATTCATTCATTCCACAAAGCAGACACAAAATTAGCTACATATATTCATTAGGACTTCTACTGAACTACATACATAGCATACTCTGACAAGATATATTATTATACTTAATTTCTTCACACTTCGTTTCTGATTTTGACCTATTTTTAATTTAATTTTATGCACTGAACTTCACAGAAGTCTGTCCTTTTTGGACAAATTAGAAAAAAAAAATTAGGACATCAGCAGAACCAAGATCACCTCCCTTCAAGTATGTTTGACTCATGTACCCTCTATAGAGTAACTCCACTGCACACATTCTTTCTATTTCTTAAGCCAAACAATTAATGATTAAACTCTTTGTTACACTCTTAATCCTTCATGTAGAACTAAGGGTCTGTGCATGTTCATGTATAAAATTTCCACTGCATCAATGATAGAATAATAGAGGCTGGAAAAGACCTGTAATATTTTGAAAGCAGGACCAACTTCTATCAGGTCAACCACAGGCATGTTCTGAATATCTCCAAGGACATCTGTGTAATAAAGAGAAATCTTATTTCATGGCTTTACAAGAATTGGAGAAAAATGCAAAGTAAGCTACAAAAAAAGAAGGAAGTATGTACCTACAAAATGTAAAAATAACAGTTCTTTCAGTGATGCCAGATCAGTTCCAAGATAATGAATACTGACTTTGTAGACTCTCAGGCAGCAACACTTTTGGTGTTCTGAAAACATGGGCCTGTCAGAAATTTCTCTGAAACTACAGAACTCCAAGTCTAATAAACATGTTGAACTCAATCTGAGCTGAAGATGTTATCAAAGCAACTGTTTTAAGCCATTTTTCACAGAATGCCAAGAAGCATGGGGAAAAAAAAAA
>VYZT01012620.1:0-28480 GCA_013400735.1 Pomatostomus ruficeps | reverse complement strand
AATTGTAATAAAAAGGAGAGGGAGAGAGGGAGACAAAACCCAAGACAAGTGATGCACAGTACAGTTGATTACCACCCACTGAATCATGATAATTCTGTCTCTGAGCCACAACCGACTCTCCTCTGCAGGTAAATCTCCCCAGTTTATATNCTCCTCTGCAGGTAAATCTCCCCAGTTTATATACTGGGCATGGTGTTTTATGGTGTGGAGTATTCTTCTGAGCATTTAATATCAGTTGTCCTGACCATGCTTCCTCCCAGCTTCTCATGCAGCTCCTCACTGGCAAAGCACGAGTCACTGAAAAGTCCGTGACAGAGTAGCTACTACTTAGCAACAACTAAAACATCAGTGTATTATCAATATTGTTCTCATACTTAATCCAAAATACAGCACTGTACCAGCTACTGAGAAGAAAATTATCTCAGTTGTAGCCAGGACAGTAGTTTTATTCCACTTTTTTTTCTTTTCAAGGGCTTTATTTTTGCTTTCAAGTATTATGGTTAGGAATAGAGGGAGACCCAAAATACCTTCTAAGCAGAAAGTGATCTTAATGCTTTTTTTCTGTTACTTCGTATTCTGATAGCTTTTCATCAAGGCCTACTTTTTTCCTACTTACATTATCAGCTTAATTGAGAGGGTTGGTCTAAATTTTCCATTTTTAATTAGTCATAGTGTTTTCCTCTTTCATAATTGTATTAAACCCAGTTCTTGTTTTGTGCCTTCTCATCCTGAGTCAGCATATGCTATTCTTCCACCTACTCTGACCATTGCCTCAAAGCTTTCCAGTAAATAGGAGGATAATGCCATCTGCAAATCTCAGGTGACTTGAGTATTCTTCGTTGATACTGCTATGCTTAGTTTCTCGTTTAAGGTTTACAGTGACCTTACAGGAGAAAAGGGGATTGCTGACATAATTGAAAAGGACCTTTTCATTTACCTTGTTAAATGTAAATTTCCACTGAACTGCACTATAAATGCTCTTGAAAAGAGAAAATCTACAGTAATGTAAAATGTATTTTTGGAAGTGAATATGAAACTTAGCAGTCTACATGCAATTCTTGCTTCAAGAATTGAAAATGTAGGTTAAATTAGCTGGGCTGGAGATTTGTGGATTAATGTGACAAGCTAAATTCTTCTGTTGGAAATCCAGCCATAAGGAGGGACAGCAGCAATTTTACACTTCACGTAGTGGGACTTTGTAATCTTTAGAAGAAGGATACTCCTGCCTAATAAAGAGATCATCCTGACTGTAACTGTGGGCTGTGCACTCATGCATGTGTGGTCAAAGAAGGAGTAAAAAGGAAAAAATATCTCAGAGACCAGCACAGCTATAGTGTGAGGCCTTATTTACCTATGCTATCCTTTGTGTTAGTTTTCTGTAAGAAAGCCTTCCTCACTCTGACAAACACTTACCCACCTGTTAATTCAGTGGGATGGTCCTGAGGGCCACCAACACAAGGATAAAATCTGGACTTGTGTGATTTAAGAGTATTACCAATATTTAACTGTCTCACATATACACTTGGCATTCAGCTAAGGAAAATGTGATGAGCCTCAGTAAATCTCAGCGAATTGTGTTGTTAAACTGTGTTGAGATAGTGCTGAATGAACTGTGATTGTGAACTGGGTTGAGAATAAGCTTCGTGTTTGATGTTGAAGATAATTATCTCATTCCAGATTACAACAATAACAAAAGACTACAATAGGAAGAATTCTGTGTCACAAAGCATTTAGGCTTTGTGGGTTTTTGAATGGCAACAGTGATGACAGAATGACAAAAAGGATTGAAGGAACCTGCTAGCATGGCCATACTCTTATGCTATTGATTTCTTGCAGCATATATTCTTCAGTTAATAATGCATTTAAGACACAGATAGGAAATTTCTTTCCTTAAAATTCTGTATAATTTCTTCTTCTTTAACTGAAATTCCAGCCAGAGTTAAGGAAATGCTCTTATGAACCATTTCTCCTTTCTTTCCCTCCAACCCACTGGATATACATAGACATACATTATTAATGGCCAGATTTGTACTAGTCTTTTCTTGTCTGCCGTTCTGTTTTTGGGTGCCCAGGCTCTGGGGCGATGCTGTTCTGTAGAGGTGATAAAACTGATAGAAGTCCAGGCACTGCAGGTAGGTAATGATGCTGGCAAATCAATGTTTCTGTACTTTGAGCTTTCTGATGAGAATCAGGCTAATTGATTCATACTTTATTTTGTGCGTGTGATGGAATCACAGTTTTATCTGCCAGCTTCTTGAGCCAGACCAAAGAGACTAGCATTTGCCTTCTCTCTGCAACATGGCCTACTGATTATGCTGCAAAACGCTAACTCACTTGATAATTAACTGAATTTGTTAATACTGATAAACTTACTTACTAAATCTTAAAATTAACATTCACAGTACACCACTGTGTAGCAGTGCAAACACTGTGATGCTTACCTGCTGAAAGTTCTGTGGCAACATACTAAGGGCTCTTTAAAATAGCTATGATTATTATTTATTCTTACTTTCAACTAAAAGTCTTTCACACAGATACATAGATATCACAATAATTTTTCTAGGCAACTCTTAACAACTTCTTTTTAAGTTGCACATTCCTTTCCACATTAGGATCATTTAATTTGAAAGACCTGTTCTGTACAATACAGCTTATAAATAATGCTCTTAATAATGGCTTACCAGTAGTAAGCTTTAATTCCATATTCACACAGAACTCTCATTTAAACTAAGTGGGAGTTTCTCTTGATTAATCCCAGTAAAATCAATCATCTTTTGTTAATTAACGTTTTTATTTAGTGGCTGTTAGTTGGAAACTGTTAAGTAGTTTTAGCTTAGCCTAATATCACTTCTCCAGCTCCTATTCTATAGTGTCTACTAAGTGCACAAAGGTTTGTTGTACCTAAATTTAAATGGAAATGCCATAAAGTACAAATCTAACACTGAAGTATGTGTGCTTTTTGCTGCTAGGCTGACTTTTGATTCTATTTATGATGTTTTTACAGCAGGTCTTGTTGTTAGTTTTTTTAAAAAAGCTGATTTCAGAAGGTAAAGGCACTGAATTTTGATCTGTTGTATATTAGAAATGGTATTAACATTTAATCTTTTTATTTTACTAATTGACTTAGTGCTGAATGGAACATATTGTGAACTAAGATTAGTTTCAATACACATCAAAAGGCAAGACTGCTTTCTCAGTTCAGTACTGAATGTACCAATTATGCTATTTTTGTGAGATTTCCTGTCATCTGCAGAGTACAGCAAAACTTAAATGTTTGGAGCTTTGCATGCTGTACGTGTTCTCTGAAAAAAATTTTTGCTTTCCTTCTCTTCAGCAGATGCTCATCAGTGTTAGTCTGAAATGCATGTTTTCCAACACAAACATACAAAATTATAGTTCAGAAAATATTCCTCAAAATAAATTACAAATTCTTAAGAGAACATTTATAGTCATGATAATTTCTAGTAATATTGGGGTTTTTTTTCACTTAGAACTAGGCTCTTTATTTAATTCTTATTTTTAAGAATAATGAGAAATACAAATTCTTTGAAGTTATTAAGCATTATATGCTTAATGCCTTGTAAATCCACTGCTACTACGCTCAGTCCACGAGTGGAAGTGTGTTGCCAAAAGAGTGCACAGATTCCTGGCTGATGATCAGGTAATAAAGGTAATATTTGCTAACCTCATGAACAGCATGACAGCAGCACCCTTGCGGCATGAACATGCTCAGACTCATTGCCACTTACAGCCATAAAACCTATTTGGACACAAAATAGGCCGGGTAGATTTTTAAAAAATGCTTTTACCAGCTGACATGAAATTTTTTTTTATACTTTTTTCTCATATAGCTATCCTTGAAGTACCATCCCTGTTTTTGACGGAAACATCACCTACCGCTGTCAGCTAACCCAATCTGCTTGCTTTGTATGAAAGCACGCTCTGTGACTGGATCCTAAGCTGGCTCAAAATGATGTTGCTGCCTTGACTTCACAAAAGTCGTGTTGTGAAGCTGAACCTAAGATGCCTACTTTGAAAGCTTCTTCCCTTGCCCTCTTTGTCATTCTGAGACCGAGGAAATAGAAATAAAAAGCACATTTCTCAGACTGAAGCTAGTTTTGTCTGTGCCTTTACAGAAGCTATAACCATTCACAGGCTTAAAACATCTTGTCCAACAGATTAGCCTCCCTGATGCGACTGTCTCACCAAACCCCCTTATGTCACCAGCCTTATTTCCTCTGTTCTTGCAGTGCATGGGCTGGGGGGTGAATATTTCTTTACAGTTTGTTTTCAAAATGAGGGAGGACTGAAACACACAAAAAAGGGGTAGCAACAAGCAGTGCTGGCATCTGGTGGTGAAATTGTTACCACTTTTAACAAATTGACCATGCTTTTCAACCAATAGATTTCTTTTTTTTTTTTTGAGGATGCTGATGTAGTCCACTTGGCATACATTCATGAGTCTTTCATATTAGAAACAGGCAAACCCAGTGATTTAATACAAAATCACTAAACTTTAAAAACTTTATTTTTGTGGGAGATTAGCACACCAGAGGTAGGTTTACTGTGTTCAGGCTTTGAATTTTTCTTCAGCTTGCACTGCCAAAACATGACAATGTTATTACAGCGTGCGTTATAAATATTATTCTTTGTGTGCCAACAATAATGGAGTGGAACACTAATGGTCCAAAGGAATGAAGAAGTAAGGACAAAAGTCATACCCCTCCCTCAGATATATACTCAAATGTGAAAGTACTATTTTCTACTCTTACAGTTTTGCCATCAGTACTTTTCTACCACATTATAATTGATGTCCATACCTTTACATACCTGCAAATACATCTTTTAGACCTAGCTTCAAGGACTGCTTTGCTGTATGTACTGAACAAGAGGGATATTACTGCCATCATTTAATCTCAAATAATACAGTGTCTCCTCACTTGGGGAGCCAGAGAAAGTGTACAGCAAACAATGACAAAATTGTTACTGCATGATCCTTCTTCATACTTTTTAAGGCTGACTTCTGAGTTCTCTTAACCTCTAAAGTGAGACAAAACTGAAACAAAATTATAGTTGCCACATGAAAAGAATTAGAAATCAAAGAACAAATCAAAGTATTTTGAAACTATTCTTACTTACACATAAACGTAGTACACATACCAACTGGTTTTCTTCAATGTCAGACCTCTATGACAAACTTAACAGATGGATAACAAAGTAGACTATACGGGTGTTCATAATACGGTCATCTTATGTCTTCTCTGAGTGCTTTCATCAGAAGTTAAATGGTTAAAATGCTGAAATTAAAATATAAGCTTTTGTGTCTGCAAGAATTTTCCTTATTGCCTATAAGCCTGTGTTATATGAGTCCTTTGGAGTAGATTTCTTTTAGGTGTATGACACTTGCCAGAAAATCTGGAACTGTGGAATAAAATACATCATTCTGGTTACGGATTTCCCACGCTGCTATAACTGTAATTTCTATGGGTCTGTGCTAGTTTTTACAGTTGAGAAATACAGAACTTTTAATATTGCTATTTGTTTCTCCTGCAAGGACTGAATAACCCACACTGATGGAAATTCACTAACACATGATTTTTAACTGAAAAGGAGATAATTGTGCTTTCTATGTTCAAAACTGATTTTCCTTGAATCTGTTTGTGATATGCTCTTCTCCATTTCATAGCAACTTATTAGCTGACCTAATTTGAATAACTTCTGGAGGCAGGGACAAGTAGTTAAATAAAGGTATCAGGACGTGCTCTTTAAACATAGCTAGCCATACAAAAAGTTTCTTTACATTCTTGAAATACAATAGTCATATTCACTGTCCTGTAATAACACCAACAATAAAGAGGAACTGGAACAGTAAAGACTTATTATATTCACAGATCCCATGAATCAGTGAGAGCATGGACAGGGTCACTGTGCAGAGTCAAAGTAAAGATATTAGCCAGGGTTTCTTAATTTGATTGTGAACCATTGTTATGCTTGTGTGGCCTGTTAACTGTAGTGGTTGGTTTTATTAACAGTTTAGATTTTCAGCTTAAATTCCAAGTTAAATTAAAGGGATGGTTTTGTAAAAATACTTCCTGTAGTTTGCTTTGCTTAACTTTATAAGCTGTTTTTATACTGCAATGTCAAAAACTTGATTCTTTTCTGCCAGTGAAGACCACAAAGTCATCGACACTCATTGTTATTTTAAAACATGGCAAGCTGGCCTTAAGACCTTAGGGATCCTTTCTTCAGAAGTCAAGCTGGTGATGGATAAGGAGCCATCAGAGCTGTGTGTATCTTAACTGCAGGAGTTCAATTAAGAAGCCAAGAGTGTCTCAGGTACACCGGTGTAAATGGCAGCGCTTGCTTTGATAACGTCTCTGTAGTTGTTCAGTGGAGGTAGTTGGCTTCCCCCAACTCATTTCTGATTGCACAAGGAGGTTAGCACAGAGGAATACCTGAAAGGATTGAGTTCCGTCAATGTTCACTGAGTGCTAGAGAATACCACAATGGGGAAATGCTATCAAAATCCCAGTGCCTGCACGGGGATGTGTCAGGAAATGGTTAGCTGTAAGACCTAGCTTCTATTAGCTACAGCCCAGAGAGCTCTGCTGCCTTTCTCCTCCTGAGAGAAACACTGTTCTGCTGCCTGTGCTTGCAAAGGAAGTTTTCTTACCCAGCACTGATTTCTGCAAAGTCTGTTCTGCAGTTGTTTTGCTCCCACATTCTTCTTGCTTTTCATAATACTTGGATGTGTGATGGAGAATTTCCAATTACTCCCACCCTACCCCACATTTATGAGCTATTTTTAGACTTTGAGATACCAAAATACACAAGCAGTAGTCATTGTTGAAGACATGGTCTTTGTCAATGAACTTTTAAATGTTTTTTCTTCAGTCCCTTCACCCTTGAATGAATATTCACAAGTTCCTGATGAATATGATGTCAAAGGTTAAATAAGACGAAAAATAGTGCATTAGAGTTACATGAGGATTTTTTTCTTAACTTGAAAGCTACTGTAAGGCATCAACTAAACACAGCTGTAAGTTTCCAGACGAGATGTCTTTTGTATTCTTTCTTCATGCATATTAATGGAGAAGGTCTCATCTAGTCAGATAAAAGTTCCTATAGCAAAAATATTCACATTTAAAAATTAATTACTGTGTTTAGCTTAAGTAATTAATTGGCACAATCACACATGCTTTTATATACTAAACATTAAAGTGAACAGCTACAGTATTTGGTGATAGTCTTTAGGATAGAAGTGTATAATTCCTAAGTTAAAATGAATTTTCATTTTATTATGAAATAATTTTACAAATAGTCTGTCCTCAAAAACTTTAATAAAGAGAGCAGAAGAAACAAACAACTGATATTCATTTGTAATAGATGTTAAAAAGGATTATTTCATAACTAAAAATGCTTTTTTTTCCTAACCCTTAAAATAAATTTGAAAGTCCTCAGATATAGAGCAAAAATAGTCTGTGTTGTGGCTGTTTTTCTTATCTTAAAATGGAATTAAAATTTCTGGGTACTTACTGAACATCTTAATAATTAAGGATGGATAATTAAATGCTTATTTTCTAGTACAGTGGCTAAAAAGAACATGAAGTCTCATCACTCATTTGCAGAGAGGTGTTGTGTTCAGGATTGATGATAAATGATGAAATCCTATCAGGGTGAGATATTTTTCTTCAAAATCTATTAAAAACACTGAAACAAGTTAATATCCAGCATAAATGGCAAACTTTAGTGAAGTCTGCTGAGTTCTGTCCGGTATACTATGACCATCTTTAAGCATATTATTTTGTAGCACAGATTTAAGCATTTATTACATTCAGAGTGAATTCTCATCAAAGAAAAAGTTGCTCTTAAAATAGCCAGCTCTCAGGTCCAAAACCCCATAAAATCTAAACACAGCAAGAGTTATTAGACCCCTCATTTTAATTCCTCTAAAATCACAGGCTTTTGTATTGCATTCAGGTATTACTTTAGTACTCAGCTTTGAGTGCAAGAATATGTTTGATAAAAGTATATCTTAAATTTGGCTATTCTGTCTTTCCCAGAAAGTCATAAATCCTTTGTTTGAAGAAAGCAGTAGTTAGAGCACTTCCTTTTGAGTACTTCACTGTTTATGCACACAATTTCTGCTTTGCCTCACTTCAACTTGTGGCCAGTGGCTCTTGCCATGCTTTTTGTGCTGGCTGAAAGACCCTTTCACATTCAGTATCTCCCACAAATTTCACAACTTTTTTCACAAACTGACAACAAGAACATAGCTGAGCTTCTTTAAGCTTTCACTGAAATACCCTTTTCTTAGTCTTCAAATACTTCCATAGTTCTTTTCTACATACTTTCTATTTTTCAACAGTGTTTAAAAAATATTTTGGGTAGAAATACTTTTAGGCTTCAATTATTGATCGCTCCTGAGCCATAAATAAAAGCAGAGTAAAGCCAGGCTCCTATTCATTACCTTCTTTATGCCATTTTTCCTTTCTTCCTGTAGCATCAGTGGGACACTCCTGATGAGTGGCTGGCTTGTTATGACCCCCAATTCTTTACAGACTTATTTCTTGAGGTGTTTTCTTCATTGTTGCATCCTGTATTTCTTCCTCCAGTAGATGCAGATTTACATTACTCTGAATGGGAACACTAGTCTAAAAATATTTATGTTTTTTAGTTGGTGTTATTTTACATTAGTTCTAAATCACTGATGGTAAAATTGAGTAATACAAGAATGAGCAGCGTCTCTTTCTGATGCCAAGCCTTTGCTGATCATTTTCTTATGCATGTTCGTTAGCCAAGGCTTAATCCAGTTAAAACGCTCTTTATTGAGACTGTGTAGTGCTATATTTTTAATTAGAATATTGAGTGATACTAAGTCAAAAGGCACACAAAAGTTCAAGTGTATTATACCCACATTGTTACCTTTGGCAACCTAACTTAAAATCTCATCAAAGAACAGAAGTAGATTTGTTTGACAAGGCTTATTTTGCACAGAACTATGTTGACTAGCATTAATTATATTCCTATCTTTTAATAATTGATTAATTGAATCTGTTTTCAGTTTTCCTATCATTTCTCTTGGGAATGATATTGGGCTGAGCAGCCTGGGAGTACAGATATCACCTGCTTGCTCTTAGTGGAACACCAAAAAAGATGTAGCACTACTGCTTAATGGAATATCAGTGATATTGTTCATGCCTTCTTTAGGTTCCCTAAATAGGTCTTCTTTCTTAATTTTGACATGCTACATATTCTATTACTAGCAGAAGAAAAATTCCATCAGCAAATTGTGAAGTAAAGCAGTTCATGTAAATAAACTACAGAAAGTCTAGTTACGCCATTGTGCAACGTATTAGAAATGAAAGCAAACTCAGTGTGAATGTGGGAAAAGATGTTACACAACTGTACTGCAGTGTTACAACAGGATGATGTGTGCTCAAATTAGAAAGAGCAATTGAAGAAGTCTGAATATGCATCTGTAATTCTGAAAAGCTGTTATGTTCCTGTTCCCAGAACTGGCTTGTCAGTGAGATATAAAATAGAAATAGGTACAGTCAGTTTCCCATGCATTGGGATCCTTTTCTGGATTACAGAATCCATCTCAAAGTGCTCATTTCTGTTTCAGCCTTGTGGAACTGGCAGAGTTTTACCAAATCACACTGCTTAATTTTTGTCAGACATGAGAACCTGGGTTCCACAGACGTGCCAAATTTTTGGATGCTCTATCCTGAAAGCCATTTCAGGGTCTTCCTTTATGCTTTTCTGCTTTTAACAAGTGATTAAATATTCATTGACCCACAGAGACAAAAAAAAAGAAGGTAACCCTATATTCAGATTTTTGTGGCAGTAAAAGGTGCATCAGCATCAACATCTGAACCTTAAACTTCCACACAGGCTCTGATAAAATGTTGTCACAGATTATGGGAATTCCTCAAAAGATGCTGAATAGAAAAATCAGTCTCCCAGCCCTGCTGGAAGATACCATACTAGGATTATTGGGAAAAATAAAAATTCTTCTACTCTGGAAAATATTTTTTTTCCCTCGTAATTTTTTGGAGAAGGATTGTGTTTGGTCGATCTGAGACATGTACAGGATTAAGGTCTCCAAGCAGCTAAATTCATGTTGATCTTGGTTATTTTACTTGTGAGGTTGCTTTATGTGGAACTGATCTTTCAGGTCTTTTGCTTTTTGCATTTACTTCACTGAACTTCTAGCCTGACACAATCATTTTTTTCACCAGACTTGATAGTGGTTATTCAGAAAATCTAAACTGAAACTTACCTTAATATCACTGATAAAGGGTAACAGAAGTCATGCAACATCCCAGTGGAGAATAAACCAGTCATACTAGGAATGACACACTGGACTACCTGGTTTTATACAGTTATGAGGATCTGAATTTCTCCTCCTAATTCACACATATTACATGGACAGTTTTAAAACTAAGTTCTAGGTTTTGAGAGCTTGACTTGCAATCTTAGTATTCCTTTCTCATAGTACCAATCCCCTCCCCCCATTTTATTATACATTAACAATATGATTATAAAAATAGGTTTCCCATTCTGCTTTGTCTTTACACTGTGGTTTGATTTTAAAAAGTGCTTTACTTCAGCAGTGAGTACTAAGACTAATTTAGAATATATAAAGATGAAAATCAGGGCATAGATCAATTTTTAACCTCAAAGGTTCTGCTTTGTAATGACTGTAACTGGCACTGTAAAGGGGTGGAGAGGTTTGCAAAACCAGAGCAACATAGATCCCATCAGCAAAACTTTAATACTTTTTCTGCTTGTGTAAGTTCAGGACAGGATATAATCACTGAAAGATTATCATAGTAAATAAGCACTTCTGATAAACTATTTTTTACCTGGTCAGCAGTTAACTGATTGTCTTTTGCAGATGTTCCCTTTGCCCAGTGGGATGGCCCTGTGGTGATTCACTAAGAAAACAGGATACACAGACATTTTGGTCTGTCACTAGCAATCTGGGGCCCAGAGAAAGAAAAAAGCAAGCCAATGACTTTTCAGCAGATTTCTTGTAGCAGAACTCACTTCCTTATAAAAATTCCTTATTAAAAACAAATCTAAAACAAGGTAGTATAGATTTTAGACACTGCAGTTTTCTTATGTTTCCCATTTAATTTGAAAGTATATGATATTCTTGATTTTATGCTTCAGCTAGGCCCATAGAAATTCTAAGGCAGAAATTCATAACTCGTAACAAAGGGTTCATCAGCTTCATTTAAAAAATTAGTTGGGGTGAAATGCACTAAATGCAGTTGTAGCCTATGTGTTGATCCCACTCCCATTTATGCCACAAAAAGAATCTGTGTTTTCAAAGCTGTTGATTACAGGGTTCTGCACTGCTGGAAAGAAATCTACATCAGTTTAGGTACTGCAGGGCTCTGAGTAGTGGTCACTTTGCCTGGATTCAGTCAGTCAGTGCAGAGTCCAGCACAATCATGAATTGTCCATAGATGCTTCTGAAGGAGCAGCAGAAAACAAGGGTACACAGAGAATCCCTGCTCCAGCTATCCAATGGGGCATATTTGTTTTTCCTTAATAGATTAGATTTTGCCCAAAAAATAATACTCCTGTTAAACTGCCATGGAGTAGGTTTCATTGGATTATCTTTTAATAAAAAGCTTGAGTATCTAATTTTCAATATGAGCTTAAGTATGAAGAACTAAATAGATGCATATGTATCTGAATTATTTGTTATGATTTTACATGTATCCTTACACATGATAAATCAGAGCTTTAACAGTTTATTATGCACTTTCTAAAACTAACACAAAGATATAAGTTAAGCCAAATAATGATTAAAAACAATCCCAAATACACCTGTAATTTTTGCAACCTTATATAGTATGCATACCTGCCTAACATAAACCAGGAGAAAATCCAAACAATGTATTTAAGATTCCATATCAATATTTTAATGGAATATTATTTAATAACTTTAGGGCTTACACCAAAATAATTAATCTCATATTCATTACTGCATGGCTTAGTCTTTTATATATGAATGGAAAATTAGTTTAAAGAAACATAATTAAAATTATTCCATAATGATTAAAAAATTAGGTACTGCAATATTGTACAAAATATAACTTCTTCAAATGCAAACTGCTTTTATGGCTATCTATCTCTCTGCTTATGTATTTTGGGGGAATCAAAAAGAAGTTTGCTTAAATGACTAAATATTTTTTTGAGCAAAAAGTCTGCAAAGCAAGTCTTACTATTATTTAACAAATATTAAACATGCTTACACAGAGGCCACTTGAGAAAAATTTATTACAAGAGTTTTGTGACCAGTCATGCCATAGGAAGAAGAGAGAGCCACAGGGCTGAAATGACAGTATGGTTTGTGCGTGCAGTGCTCCTCTGGTAGTTAAATTGCAGGAACGTGACATTGATCTGAAATGGGACCTGTTTGAAGCAGCAACTGTCAATCTTTGAAATCAAAGGATGGCCCAAAGTCTTACTCAATCAGCCATTTTGCATGACCACTCAGTTTATAAAGCCCTATGCACTAAAAAAGTGATCTGTCCTCCAGAAGCACTTCAAAAAGTCTGAGCAGTTTGTGGATAGTGAGCAGTCATTGAGAACTATAGCTTGGAATCTATTGCCAAAGTACACCAATGCCTCATTTAAGTGACTGTACTTATTACAAGGTGAGACAAATGTGGATTTAGGTGTAGATGAATGTCTGCTGCTGTTGACATTATTTAAAGTTGGTTGGATTATATTTCTCTTTTTGCATTTATTTACTCCTAAATGTACAAAAAGAGTCAATATTAATCTTAGAGTATGTATATACATGTAGATTTGATTGCAGTGATATTAAGAGAGATAATTTTTAAAAGAGAAAAATATGTAGCATATTTTTGGTCTTTTCTCAAGACCATGGTTATCTTTTCTAATTCTGTTTTTCTTTATAATTATTCAGAGTATTTGTTCAGCTATGTAAGGGGAAAATAGCAAACAAAGGAAAAATGTGTAAGGGTGTAAAACTGAGTAAAGAAAGGTTAATAATTTTATCCAAATGTTATTATAGCTGAATCTATAGTTTTGAAGTATTTTTAAGTGAGCATATGGATAAATACTCATAGAAGAAACTTGAAATGTCAGCAATTATTTCCATTCCTTCCCAGGTACAAACACACTTGGAAAATCAATCTAGATACCACATACAGCAGAGCCAGAGGCACCAGGTGAAGCAGTACCTGACCCTTGATACGAAGCTGTCCAGCCAGACGCTCTCCCTGTCCCACTCTCATACCATCCAGCCTGTGGGAGTGACGTCCATTCTAAGGAACGGACACATGCCTCCAGGGAGCAGCGCTGGCACCCCGGAGAGCCCTGTCACCAAGCTGCTGGCCCTTGGAGGCGACCACGAAAATGCGGTAGGGCAGGGCTGCCTAAAGGAAGGGGGAACTGGGCTTTGTCTGCTTCTACAAAAATGTTGCATGACCCACCTTGTACTAGGAGTGGGCAAGACATGACTTTCTTTACTTTCAAGGGCCCTTTGGTTACAGCACTTATTTTCTGTATCCTTTTGAATTATGTGGGTTATTCCCTTGCATGGCTGTGAATAGCTTACTTCAGGGTCAAGCTTTTAGACTGCTGCCAGATAAAATGTACTGTTGCATCTTTTTTCATATGTTGCTCTATGTTTGCTGAATATATACTTTGCAAAACAAATTTCTTTTTTTAGATGGGAGTTGTTTCTATCTAAAGGTACTAACATAGCTGCAAAAAAAATTTAATACTGACTACCTTCAAGATATAACTGAAAGTATCACTCATACCTTTTTCAGATAGCTGGTATATTTTTATATGGGTTATCTTGGGTAAATAGGCAAGATATGCTAACTTTAGTGCCACCATCGATTTTAACAGAAGTGCAGCAATAATACAATGTCTGATTTTTAGCCAGTGTGAGATGTAGGTCATTATGGCTTTTAATACTTCAATAGATTTCAAAAGTATTAGGTAAAAGGGGAATTCCTACAGAAATGAGAAATGGAGATGCTGTATCATGTCTTGGACTTTAATAGAACAGAAGAATCTTACAAAAATACTGTGACTCATTTGAACATTTGGGTGTTACATAGCTAAGCATGAGGGAACCCATAAAGCTTCCTGGAGAGTTCATCTGGGGCCTCTCCATTCCTTCTGCATTGACAACTGACATTTTAAGTCAGGTTTGTGGATTACTGGAGGTACTTTAAAATGCTGTTTTAAATGGCCTTTGTGGACACCTATGTGACCACCTCCAGACTGGCAAAGTGCAGTGTGCTGGAACTGTTCTCAGGCATTTTGGGTCTGATCAGGAGCCTGTCCTTGTACCACTTTCTATCCTGGTGAACAAGAGGGCTTCTTGTAAACCTTTTCTAGAGCTGTACCCAGTGAAGACTGGGAGGATGATAGTTGGCACTGGCACTGTCAGCTTTGCAATGATTTGAATAATGTCATCTCAGAGCCTCAGGGGGATGACTGGCACAGTGTAATTTCCTAATGTGGATGTGCCCTGTGGTTGAGAGCACATTGTTATATTGGTAAATAAGATAGAAACAACACCCAGGTTGCTTCAGTAAATTGCAATCCTTTGTATTGTCTAATTGCCAGCATTTCTTGGTATCCTTTCAGCCCTGAAGGTGCTTTCCTAGGTAAGTCTGGGCACAACTCCTGGCACAGCACTTCCCTGGTTTTAGAGAGGGAGAGGAATGCACATATGAGCTGTGCTGGGCCATGTGGCCTAAAAGTCCGTGTTGGAAAGTCCCATGTCTGTGTGGTACTTTCATTGCACAGGACCATCTACACTTCCTTCAGCTCCCAAGAGCTGCAGATAGTAGAGTTAAAAGTGACATGCTCATCATGGGATCTCTCCCAAAATTATTTTGTGAATGGAACCAGGCCATAATTATCATTGAAAACTCATGTTGCACTTTGTCCAAATCTATATATATCTATAGGCCTGCAAAGTATTCATTTTTTCATCCCAAGTAATTAATGAGCTATTCCATCTGCCTCAATAGTTTTTGGCTCAGATTAGATCAAAAGTGGGACCAGAAAGCTGTCTGGAAAAGCATCCTTTGTATTGCTAAACACAAAACCTCTGCTTGCTGAACTTTGAAAGCAGCAATGTAACACCAAACCTTGAGGAACTCATACAGTTGCAAAACCACAGGTTCCTTTCAGTCTGCCTGCACCAATGCAGCAATGCACTGTAGATAGGACACATTGGATCAAGATGACAGGTCACAGTTACAACTCAACAAGGTGCTCCTGTCATCTGTTCATGGTGTTTCAACAAAGGGCTAAAATAGGGGCATGGGCTGGTGTTTAAGAGGAAAGATGTATCTTGCTAAACCACAAATGTTTTCACAAGAAATAAAAAATGTGAATATTGTATAGAAGTGTTTGAATTGTTTGAATTTTAAGATATAAACTTCTGAAACTCATTTTTATTGCTGTAATAGATACTCAAGATTAATTCCTCTGTATTTTCAAAATAACTTTTTTTCCATTATTATTTGTAGTGATTGTCTTAAAATATTATTTTATCAGATGGAAGAGGTGATTGAAGACATAATCAATATGGAATCAAATTTTAATGATGAAGGGATAGGTTGTTCTGAAATGCCTTTACTAATGCAAAGAACTGTAAGTATTTTGTTGAATTTCATCTTGCTTTTTATACTAGAAAACTTCTTTGAGTGATTAAAGCACATCACAGTTCAGAGACTAAGCAATAGTATCAGTGGACTATTCTCTTTTCTCTTCAGTTGATTGCCTTTTGGTCAATAAATATTACAGAAAAGGGTGCCAGTGTGGTGAGACACAGTTTTTTAAAGTGGTCTGAATAGCATTTGGGGTTCTAGCCCAACAAAATGTCTGGTGCATAGCCCTTTGGACATACTAATTTCTGTGCAGTGCTAAAAATAATGAGGATAAAACGTCTCTAGACCCTAGAAGGCCTTTTAAAGCCTTGCTTAAAGATCCTCCTGCCTCAACTAAAGAAAAAGTCAAAGCTTCCCCATGCAATAATTTCTATGGTACAGTGGTTCCTTCAGTGCCTTATCCTGAAGCAAGGCTCTAGTTCTGGATTTTCATATAGACAAATTGCATTTATTTGAATGATTTCAAGGACAAATAAGAGAAATGTGACTTCTTCATGACAATCAATGTAACAAACTTCAATTTTATGATGTCTTTTTACAAAAAAATGTCAGAGAATTAACAAAGGCTATTTATGTTTACATATATGTTACATATTTGAAGAGGAAGGATGGAGCTTTTCTGGACACAACTAACGTTTTTTGGGGGTCTGCAGTGCTGCCTGGATTTCTGCGGGACAATCTATCCAGCGCCCTGGTTAGATAAGCACTCTGGCCGCTGCTTGGGAGAAGCAGCGCTATCTCTTGGATTATCTATTTACCAAGGTTTTGCCTCTGCAGTGGCGAGGCAGAGCCCCTGATGTTAGATGAAGCAGGTAGGGGCAAAGAAGAGAGAACGGACTACTCTGATAGCATTACCCAGACGTTTATTCTTCTTCAGGATATGGGGCTATCAGAGACACTTCGAGGGGTCTGTTACACAGGGTTTTATAGGGAAAGGGAAGGGGGTGGTCATAAGATGAGGTCCAGGTTTCTTACCGAATCACAGATTGACGGGGGATGACAGTTTTCCAATGAGTTCTGGGCAAGGGCGGAACATATTTGCATTAACCTATGAACTTTACAGAACAGCAAAAGTAATACAGTATGATGAATATTAAAATAACAGAGGTGGAACAAAATCTATGATCGACAGGGTTAAAATGTGGCAGATAGGGGATTTCTCTCAAGCATGCTGCCTCCATCTTCCTCAGCTTCACTGTCCTGGGAAGGAAAATCTGCCCAAGTTATTTCTCCATCTCTCATGGAGCCAGCTGGCTGGTCCACTGCCATACACAACACATATAGCATTATTATTTATGAAAGTAATACTTATCAATACCTGTAATGCACTTTACAGAACGAGGTATGTTGTCCTCTCTGCCCTAACTTATGTCAGGAACTGTTTGTCCTCAGGGCTTTAAACTGTACACCAATAAATGAGAACTTCATCCTGAGGAAGGCAGAAGGATTTTCACAGGCTCTGACAATCTACCAGGTTCACTTCAGAATACAGTCAGGTGCTTGCTCTTAATCGCCCTTTGGAGGAACATCTTTTCCTGACATACAGAACTTCGCTGGCTACAAAAATACCTTAGGAGACAAGATCTCTACTCTTCTGTGTTGCCCACTACACTGTCCAGTATTAATGCCAATTAGCATTTCCATGAACACATTTGTACGCCAGCTAGAGAATTAATGCAGCTGGACTGATTTACACATATCTCAGGACAGAACATAGCAAAGAAATGGTCCCCAGGGAGTGAATTAATATTTGGCTCAAATTAACGTAAGGCAGGGGAGGATTCCTTCAGGTATGATACTGTGGGAAGATTATGAGAGATAGGAATTCTGGGGTTTGGGTTGAAGACATACTCCCTCAAAACCTTTTAAAACTGGATGATGTTAATCTATGCTAATTCCAGGTTCATTAGCCTTCATCTTCAGCCATGAAGGACATCTGTCTCTAAAATTTATTGAATACCCTACTCTTGTTGAGGAAGGAAATATGCAATGTCTTTTAGACCTTGCTAGTGTCATACTTACAAAGATTTGGGACTCCTGAAGTCCCTCTGGGACAAGTAATTGTATTTGGATTTTCCTTTATTCTGAGGAAATCAGCAGACTTCTAGGTAAGCCAGGGTGTAGCATGCATTTCCAAATCTCTCTGTTCAATAATACAGCAAAATAAAGCCTGCCTTCAACAAAGAATGCAGACTGTATTGGTGTGAGGAAATTGAGTGGTGTCTCTGCTTCTTCTGTCTTCTCTTTTAGCATTGTGTGCTCTAAAAATATACAAAAGAGTTAGGCATATGGAGATGACCTCAGGCATTTAGCTCATGTCACTTGATTTTATGCCATCTTTCAGGCAACATCCTAAATTTGCCAACAAAATTTTGGTCATAAGCTGTGCAATAGAGAAGATAGAGAGGCAGGTAGAAAATATTTTTTTATGTCCGGTTTTCCATTATCACATCAAACATAATGAAATGTCTTGACCTGAGATAAAAATATATGTATTACAAGAGTATTGGACTAGGAGACATGATCAGGAATGAGAGAACATCTAATTTCCCTGAGAAGATGTGCCAGGTTTGTGCTGTACTTCAGCAAGGACCCATAGTAGCTCTGACATCTGCATGAGATGCCTTGCTGTGGTGGCTGACATGAGCACAAAGTGAGATTACAGGGGGGACTGAGTTGCCTCTGTATCTGGCTGATTTGGCATTTGTTTTCTTTTTAAAATTCTCCAGTGTAATGCCTAAATATTTGTAGAATTTCCTCTTAGATTTTCCTTACTTGGGATTGTCCTGATTTTGCAAACTGTGCAGAGTAGTCCCTGAAATTCCGAAAAAGACTGTCTTGGTTTTCAGAATATGGTAAAAGGCTCAGGTGTTTTTTCAGCAAAATCTTTTCTTGAAAAAAACAAATTCATGGTGCCATTTTCTTTTCTGAGTGTTCTCAATACGTAGTGACTTAGTAATCTTTCCACTTTTTACAGTGCAACCTGTTGTGTGTTGCAGTGAACTAATGTTTGCTTTAGTTAAATGCACCCATGTACCATTTTAATGGTACATTAAATGAAGACATTGAATTCTGTGAGATCACTCATGTGAATAATTGCTCAAAGGCTCATTGTCTGACCCTGAATTACAGTTATATATTAGTAGAATCAGAGAAGTGAAAATAAGAACATTCCTCCATCTCTAATTAAAATAATTACAGCTTCTAAAGAGTGGATTATCTGGCTTTTATTATGTTTGGATCCAAATTTGTAATTTCATGAAACTGTCTGATTTTGGGTGGTCACTTAAGAATTGCTTAAAGCAGGGAATTTTCTATCTGTGTTTCTATTGCTCTTCAGAGTACCCTAATGGCAGGAATCTACTTTTTATAACAATTTTTTAGAAGTTCAGTTAAAATGTAAGACTAGGTCCTCCCCACATGCAAGAGGTCTTGATTCTTCTGAACGTATCTGTAAACCAAATTATACCTTTGTTCGTAAAGCATAACTGAAATAAAATCATAACTATTCTTATGAAATATCACTTAATGGTAACTGTTTGTTTATTATGGAGAAGGCAAGATTTAATAAAAAAACGATGCTTGAAGATGACACCAATTTAAAGTCTTTCTTCCTTGTTGTAATAATTTAGTTTTATGAGAATTTTATTAACAGACAGCAGTGTATTTATTTATTATAGCAAAATATTTTTTTATCTAAGTATCATACTAGGAGCAACAGGTTTGTTCCTCACCATATAGGAATCATTAAAAAAATGAAACTAATAATTTATGAGTGAGTTTTAGAAGCGAACCACTGTCACGTAGGTCAGATATGGTGACAGACATTTGAAAAGTAAATACTTTTCATTTTTATCAGAAGTTCATTCTTTTTCAAAATCCTTACAGTGCATTTAACATTCCGTAGTGAATTTAAAGTATATTCATACTTCCAAATGTTCAGAACACAGGAAGTGCAGATGTTTAAGTCTGTTAATACAAAGTGTATATTACACCATCATGTAAAGTTTAGGGCAGGTAGTAAAAATCTGTGCTGTACACTGCTTTCTGTATCGGCAAAGAAAGAAATTTAAGAAACAAAGCAGATGTGGAGAGCCTTACTCACAATGAAGAGAGACAGTAAAGAATAGAGTTAAAAAATAGGGTCTTTGTGCATTTCAGGGTGTGATTTAATAGCGTGTGACTTTGTGAATCACTTCTTTGTACTAAATGTTGTTTTGTTTTGATAATATGCAACCCTAGGACTCACCAGTAAACACAGTAATCTAGCAATCACAATGGAGATCTGTAGGAAAACAGTTGGCAATTTACCAGTACTTTCATTCAGCAATAACTGTTGCAGTCCAGATAATCACTATACAACTGGGATAATGTTCTCTACTTGACATGAAGTCCACTAAAACTTATATTGAAAGCATTAGGAGATTGTCTGGCTTGGAATGAGAATGAAGTGAGAGGAAATTAATGTTCGGCAACGGCATGGGCCTCTCTTGCACAGACCTGGATGGGATCAGCAAGAAAAAAATTTAATCTTGTGAACATTTTCAAGGGTTCTAAGTTGTCTTTTTTTCTGGTGCACAAGAAAACATGAGCTTTCAGCACTATTATTGAGGAAGCCTGGGGAGGGGGGCTCTGCAGCAGTTAGATGGCTGGCAATGAGAGCTAAGAAGTAGTTGTAGAGCAGTGCTTCAGGCAGAGCACTACCATGAAACTAGATTTCAAAAAGTCACCAGGAGAGGCCCGGCTGCTGGTATGTTGAATCAGTTCATGTTGTTGGAGTAGTCAATACTGAATGACTAAACTAAATGGGGCATTTCCTTTCAGATTGCCTGGAAGAAAATTGAAAGCTTCTTCATGGAAAACCTTCCCATTGAATTTTTTTCCATTTTGAGTACCAAAGAAAGCCAAGAAAAAAATGTTTCCATGTTGATATAGGACGAAATTCTTTACTTTGAGGGTTGTGAGACATGTAACAAGTTGCCCAGAGAGGCTGTGAATGCCCCCACCTGTCAGTGCTCAAGACCAGACTGATTAAGGCACTGAGCAACCTGGTCTAGTGAGAAGTGTCCCTGCCCATGGCAGGGAGGGTTGGGACTATATGATCTTTAAGGTCCATATCCACTCCTTAAAAATCTATGATACTTTGATTCATTTGTAATATTTGATAAATGTTGTCTTTAACTGTCTTCTTGAATGAGCTTAGCAGCAAGAATGTTGGGAAAAGAAGAATCAAACCATTAACAGAGAAGGGAAGCAAAAGCACCTGGGCATGCTGGAAGTCAGGGGTTGTGTTAGCTGTGAGCTGGGGGAACAGCTGGGCAGGGGAGAAGTGGCAATACTCTGTAAAAGTGATGCCTTGCAATGGGTCACCTCCTGGGAGATCTTTTGAGGCTTCACGACTTCACTTTCATGACTTCATTTCATATACTCATAGGTCACTATTTCGCTAAGATTGGGAGCTACTGTTTACTTCCAGTTTGCTTGGGAGTCAAGTCAGTCGGATTGCTTCACTTCTGCCACTCTTGCAGGAAAAGACCTTGTGAAGAAAATCCCGAGTTGCTGCATGGCTTGCTTGTATTTGTTTTGCTCCTTTGGCATTTGAAAAAGATTTTGTGTTGTACAGGTATGAAATAGAAGTTAGATCAGGGCAGGACAGATGTTTTCCTTTTTTAATTTTTATAAGTCTATTAACTAGAGCTGGAATAAAGTTCTGATTAGATCTGTTAACTCTGCGTTTGATTTTATGGAGACACTATTTATTAGTAAAAGCATAGTTAACCCTGTCTGCAAAATCTCACCGCTATTACAAGGTATTTGAGGTCACAGTTTCTCACCATGACATTAATAATTTGTACTTGTATTAATTATTTGTTAAATATTGATGGTGACCATCTGGATGGATTACAAAAACTGCTGTCTATCCCATTCCCAGAAATCATACAGAAGGAAAAATTTCAAGTAGGTATGCTCCAAAGTATTTTATTCAACAATAACTGCAATTATTCAATCATGAAGAAAACCTGGTTTTCCATTAGAGGTGCATATAGCATTGCTGATCTAGGCAGCCCCCTGCTCCATAATCATGAGTATTTTTTATTTAGTGAATACTGATGTAATTTGGCAACGTTGATGAAATCTGCTAAAGTTCAAAACCATTTTAGAGAAAGGGCCAGAGCAAACATTAACAACCTCATTTGCTTAGGTTGGCTAACTTGAAAAGGCTGCATAACATCAATGAAAATGCTTTGTCAATCACATTCTACACTAGATTAGTCTTAAAGTCCAAGAAAGAATCAAAGTTCACCTAAGTATATAAACATCTGTCTAGCACTCCCTGGTATTTACAAGTTTAGCAAAAAAGAAAAATGAAGGAGAAGGAACAGTCGGTAGCTATTGAGGAAATAATAGACGCCTCAAAAATAAAACTGGTGAGCAAATATTTTCTTTGTCTTTCTTCAATACTATAAAAGTGTTAGGTAGGAAATTGTGTCTTTCAGTTAATTCAGTTGCAAAAAACTATGAAAAGCACAAATGTAGAACTCCTCAGGCCTGTTTCCTGCAGCTGGAAGTATCTTTTGTTGTCACTGCCACTGCTGTTTTGAATGTCATATGAATGTCAGAGGAAGGTTTGCTTTTGGTATTTCACACAATTTAGTAGTTTGAGGTGGAAATGGGCAGTGTGCAGCTCTCTTGCCTGCACAATTTACCTCATGCTGTAGAAAAGGTCTTCATAGAATAGAGCACACATTACTCTGGGTCAGGAGAAGGACTGTGGTCTACTTTTACTTAGCTGCAGCATTCAAAAACTGTGCAAAATGCCCAAAAAGTTCAGCTCTGTGTCTAGCATGCTAACAGGCCAATGTCCACTAACCCTTCTCTATTTTGGGGATAGAACTCTCTGGCTAAAGGGAGCCGAAAGACTGACTCTTTGTGCAACTGTATTAAAGTTTCCATAACTCTGAAATTAAGGGAAAATTTCTTTTCTCCTCTTTCCTCTCCCAATATTAATTCCTTATTATTTCCAAACCCCTGTGCAGCAGGATCTGCCAGAAAATTCCTGTTGTTTGGGGCCATGAAGAAGATTCTATTGTATCCCAAAGACTCTGCTGTGTCTAGTGCCTCAGTTTTCCCATTGTCTGTATACAGTAATGCAAGGCTTGAAGTCCTTAGGATGTGACAGGTCATAAAGAAGATTATATTAAGCTCACTGGTGTCTGCAGCATATAGGTTATGATCTCTTCTGGCGATAAACTTTACAAATTCCTGTCAATGGCATTTATATAGGTTAAATAAGAGACTTGTGAGCTCAGAGGCAACAACAGTGGCCACTCTGTTCTCCAGGCATATTCAAGCTTTTTACTGCAGGACAAAACTATGTTGTGGAAAACACAAAGATTTCTTGAAGTTCATTTTGAGAAATAAACTTCTGAAAATACAACTGATTTTCTTAGCACTTCCTTCTCCATCAGCCTAGGCCTTCCATGACCTTTAATATATGTGTAATGTAATTTATGCTGTAGCTTTTTACATTATATTTACATTTAAATTTATACATATTTTCATTTACACTAGAAATAAGCATTTGTGAATATATCTGAAATCAAACAGTACAGAAAGAATTTTCAACCAAAATGAAATTCTGCATGGTACTTCCATGTGAACATGCAAGAACACAGAAACCTTACTGTGATATATTCAGAGATTGAGGTGTTAGATGAAATCTCAGAGGAAATAATATAAAGCTTGTAATATAGACAGTATATGATATAAATAACTGTGTTTTTTACTTCTCCCTCAGCCTCAATTTTTTACTTTTTATTGTGCTGCCATTTGGTCATTGTTTTTAGAGGAAGAATTCGAATGATTTGATATTTGTATTTACATGTGGTATCCAACAAAATTGAAGTCAGGTGGAACGAGAAATTAGTACATTAGCTAGTGAAATAATACTAAAAGCTAACAGATCTGTCATTTAATTGGCAGTACTCTCACAACTTGATTTCCAGCTGCAAGTTGGATGATGACATTATTAGAGCATCACTTCACTTCTGGACAGTGTCTGTTATGTTAATTTTGTGACCAGAAAAGACAAGAATAACTAAAACATACGATTAAAAAATGGTAATTGAGAGAACATATACCTCTTGCAAAGGATTGATTCTCCAGAAATTCCTTTGCTTGGTCATATTTGATCAGACATTTATCTAGACAATGGACTTCTATGTATATGATCAGGGCAGAAATGTACTATGACTGGAATATGAACAGAGTTCATTTTTCTCTGATGAATAATGAACCAGCTTGATGATCATTATTCAAAGATAAAAAATGAACCAGTTTTCATGCATAATATATAATATGTAATATAATATATCTGAACATTAGGTCCCTGGTTAAGGATTGTGCAATTATGAAACGTGTTGAAGATAAATATAGAAGGAGATACAATTTGTTCAGATGAAAACAAATCTGAGAAGGACAGTATTTTCTGCTAGTCTCTTGACATAACAAAAAGAGAAACTGGAACATTTTTGAATTGATATTGCTGAAGACTTTATGTACTCAAATATAAGTATTTTGTCTTGCAATTACAAAAGGACCAAGAAAATTAAGCTGTAAATGGGATCTTCTAGATTGTAAAACCAGTATACTGCATCTTCTTTGGCAATTGATAGTGCAAACACCTCCTTACAAATAAAAAGGATAACACAGCTTATGCTTAACTTTCTTCAAGCAGCACAGCAACTGGAAAAGAAAGCTGAACCCTAGTCTTTCAAGCCCAGTACTTGTATTGACAAGATTATGTATCCTGTCTGCAATAAATTTGAAAAGATGAGAAGTTGCAATTTATTAAAAAACACATTGAAGATACAAGAATTGCCCCAGTTTTCCCCTTGTCAAAACCTGGGAATGCCCATTATACCAGGAATGGTTATTTAGAAAATGGATTGGTTAATATGTGTTAATACACATTAATTGATCAACTCACTATTTGGTCAAATTCAATGCACATTTTGATGTCAACCACTGAACTTGAAAGATTGAAAAAAAATTTTATTTAACTGGCATAAATAAATTGTAAAGGCATGACAAGCAATTAATGGTGATTTTGTTTTATACCCTAGTAACACACACTTTTACTTGATATGTAAAATGAACTGTCGACAAAATTCCATATTGAGATTTTTATATTTGGGATCCATATATGGGATAACAATGTAAAAAGTGTGCAAAATTCCTATATTCTTTTCTTCTTTTTTTGTTTTTTTTTTAAATTAAAATGAATAAGCAAGAACCGCTCTGAAATGGATAGGTACTAAAATTTATTGTGACTAAGAAGGAGGAGTAACCTCATTTTACAAAACTGTTCTTTGAAATGATGCTATCAATTAAGTTTATGAAGACTATTTTTGTGGGATATATTTAGGGGCAGGAAATGATAAAACATTGTACTAATCTTTGTTTTAGATGCAGTCTGAGAGTGTACCAATTTTTACCAAGTACCAAAAGAAATTTTCTCTTGCAGATACAGTACTCAGCTTTCAGGTTAGGCAGCTACACAGTCTCTCTCTTGTGACAAGCAAAGCTGCATGTGCCGTGGTTCCCTGTTAAATTTGCCAAGTCTGCAGGTGCAGTACAGGCAATCTGACCATGTGTAAGAGGGTCAGTGAGCCTCAGAATGGTCTGCACTGCACAGCAGCTGTGTGGAAGCATGCCATGTATCATTACTGCAGGAAACAGGCACTCTGGATGGGTTGTGTGTCTGCAGTTCCTAACCTGCAAAAGAGGGTAGCAAAGGCAGTTTCTGCCTCCAGAACTATTCCTGCAACTTGCTCCCCACTTACCTCTTTTCATGAGCACTTCTGACCTGGGCAGAATGAAGATGTCTGGTAAAGACAGTCTGGTCCTGACCTCTCTCTTTTCTGGGGACTTCATGACCCTTCCAATCACACGCTTGGGCTTGTGCATGTGACTGGGAGGAAGTAAGTCCCTGGGAGGAATGGTAGCTGGATAACAGGACAGTCTATCCTGTTGTCTGTTTGCAGGTTCCTCAAGGGAAAGCAGGCTAGCTGAAGAACTGTTTTGACCTGTCAGGACAGTCCAAAAAACTTCGATGAAAAGCTCTTGATATCCTAGGGTTCAGCCTCTTCGGACAACTAGAACATGTCAGGTGTCTGCTCTTTAACAATATACACACCCTCCCATCATCCTTGAATATTGACACCCTTTGGATGCATGGAGAGATGTTTCCCACTGGAATTAATCTTTTTAGCTAGTCTTACATATCCAAGGTTTGCTGTTTACAACCTTCTTGTATGAACACATATTAGTAAAATGTAGTACAGGTTATCTAGAAAGTAACTGAACAGAATTTCTTTCAGGCTAAGGAGTGAGCTAAAGAGATGATAAAGTGTGGATTTTTAAAATAAGATATTACTGAAGTGCACAAATAACCAATCCTCGATCTCAGTTTACTTAATATTTTCATTAGTGATCTTAGTACAAAAAAATACATTTATGCTGATGAAATTTACTGAGGTAGCAAAAGTAAAAAGTATTGCCAATACAAAGAAGGATGAGGATATCATAGAGGAAGAATTATATGGCTGTGATGACAGGATAGTCTAAATGGAAGGAATATAATAGTACTGAGCAGAAGGTCATTCATTTAAATACTAATAACAGGAATGTCTGCAGTAAGCTGAGAGCTCATTAACTGGAGATGACAGAAGAAGATCTGGTTACATTAGTTGTTCAGAGGATAACTATAAGCCATCAAAATGATGGGACTGCATAAAGGAGATAAATATGATCTTAGTATCCATCATAAGACTGATTTCCAAGAGACATGAGGAAATACTCAGTGTGGGATTCGCTGGGCACAAAGCTCCTTGAATGCTGTAGGCAAAAAAAGGTGTCCACTTTTCAGAAAAACGAATTCAAAGCAGGAAAGGTACAGAGAGGCTTGTTAGAAAACGTCATAGCATGGGAAGTCTGTCTAAAGAAGCACGGTCTGTTCAGTTTAGCAAAACAAAATCTTAAGGGCATGAGATTCACTCCAGTAGCCACCTGGGGATATTAAGCAATGAAGTATATGTGTTAAAGAACACAAAACAAAATAAAATTTGTCTATGAATGGATATAAAAGATAAGCTTTTTGACAATAATTTGCAATCATTCAACTCTTTTAACATATTCCAAATAAAAGTATTGGAGATGTGAAACCTAATTGATTTTAGACAGAGCATTACTGGCTTATGAACTAGATTATGTAATGATAAGTTAAATAAACTTGATGTTCAGGAAATGCCTTTTAGTCCAGACTGGGCCTTACCATATTCAGCAGAATTCTTAAATTAAGAAAATTCTAGTTGACTTTAGAAAAGGATTGGGCTGTTATTTTCTAACTATGCAATATTGATTGTGATACAACCATGATCCTTACAGGCTTGAATGTTACTGAAAGGCAAACACATCATGCAAAGATTAGCCAAAATGGAAAAAAATTCATATATGATCATGCAAATGAACACTGTTGTGACATAGAGCTGTCTAGGGACTACAAGTGAACAGGAACAGACAACCTATATTCATATATTTTATTACTGCATTCAGAATCTTTCTCTTGAAGATACAGAAATGCTATTGATTTCAGTCTTCCTTAAAATTACATGGTATTTACCAACAGCTATCCTGCTATAGGATTTGGAATAACACATAATTTCCGTTCATAAGGCAATGTCTTTCATGTAATGTTTTCCTTCAAAAAAACTCCAAACTTGGTATTAGAGATAGCAAATTGTGATCACAGCTGTCCTTTGCTAGTCATCCATGCTGTTAACAAACCCTTAGTATTTGCTGCACAATCCTGCCTGCATAGCAGTTCAGACCCAGGTATTGAACACAACCATCTTCTCTCGATGAGATGTCCATAGTCCTTCCCCTGGACACTGTCAGCAAGCACAAGGTCACAGGCTCTCATGAGGTGTATTCACTCAGGTAGTCCAGCTGGAGTTTGCTTTTATAATCGGTCTAAGTTTCAAAGTTGAGTATCTTTCAGGACTGAGCCCTATGAATGGAAATTCTCATGTTCCAGTCTTTGCACACGGGCATTGAAGATCCCATGACACTTTATACAAAAGGAAGAATGTTAACCCCAGTGTCCTTGCCAAATGCTAACTTCGTTAATTACAGTCTGCTTTCTTTAATGCTCCTTGCAGTTTTAATTAGATATTGTATTATTCTCTTCCTGTACCACATTGTAACTGGTTATTCCCAGTTAACTGTTTGCTGTGCTAAAGGTTGTTGATCTTTTGTCCAAAGCTGGCTGTATTACAGATATAGGAAAGACTATGTATTATACTTTGTATTTTTAATATTTGTGTTCTCAAAACTTATGAGCTGCTTGCATCTAAATTCTCAGATACATAAATATAAGTGTCATGAATGCAGGGTTTGAAAACTATGTGATTTACCAGGACTGAACAACACAGGTATGAACCGATATAGCTCATGATACCTGCAGGATAACTGATTTCATGGTACCTAGGAATTTTCATACACAAATGTCTGTGTTTCCACATCTAAATAGAAAGCTAGAACATGCTTTTGACAAGGTGGAATCAGCTGGAATTTTAAAGTGCTTTGGGATTCATCAGGCTTCATAGTGCTATAGAATTGTAAGATCATCATTGTACACATATTGTATAACTGTGCCATTTTAAATGATTTGTACTTTTAGTAACATTGTGTTGAATTTTTGTGAAATTATATATATATTATATATA
>VYZT01012616.1:0-17764 GCA_013400735.1 Pomatostomus ruficeps | reverse complement strand
GATCAGCCTCTCACTGCCACAGGAGAGGAATTGAACCATGGTGGTAAGGGCAGTGTGGAGCTGTCAGTAGATGGGCTTGCTTATTAAGTATGCAATGCTTCTAGTGAAGGTGAAGTCTACAATGATCAGATGACCTATGCCAATATTGCAGTACCCCAAAGACATTATTTAGTCTTGCTGGATTTGTTTTCATTTGCATTTAGCATCCTTTTTTAGCTGACTGAGGAAGAAAATTATATAAAATAATAAAATATAACTTAACTAGCAAAATAAGCGTCCAGGAGGATAAACTTCACTGTCATTAGAGAAAATAGCCAAACATAGAGATCGAACTAGACAAAAAGGTATACTCCTTTTACATGCTGGAATTAAGCTAAGTCCTTCATAGCTGCCCAATACCCAACCTAAAATGCTATCAGTGCAACCCTAACCCAATGATGTGACTCCTGGGGCGGCCATCTCTCACTTAACAGCACGGAGCCTTAGCAGGGGGATTGAGTCTGAACACTGTGTATCTAGAGGCTTACTCAAGCAGCAACTGGAGCTTGTAGCTGGGAACTGCTGTCTCCCAGATCTTCACTCTAACTACATTTCTGCTGCCTTTGGCACCTCTCCCAAGCTGTTCTCTCAGTGTCGTGATACATGGAAGTGAGGAAATGAATGCTGAAAGTAGCAAATGATGAATAATGAACACCTAGTCCCTCTTTTTTACCGTCCTTCCCCTTGTAACATGTCCTTGGTAATTAATTTCTTCAAGAGGGCTTTCACATTATAACTAAGCTGGTCTAAGGTTCTCTTCAATGATTGATGGTTCCCATCCTCTTCCCTGATTCTGGCCTTATAATTCCCCAGCATGTTGGTCCAGTTTAGTACATATCTGACCCTATAAAATAAGCCTCTTTTGGGAGCCAACAATCAGAAAACAACAAGAAAAAGAGATATATTTTTTCTGTTTCCAGAATACTTGATGATATTGCTCCCTGAGCTGCTTTACCACCATGTCACAACGGTGTTAACAGGGGCACATTAGAATGGGATTGGAATGGAATGAGAGAACGGAACATTCAGGCAGCAGACCACTAGATCAACCACTGGGTAAGCCTCAATATCCCTTTTTGATGTTAGAGGGGAAAAAAAATAATGAGAAGCAATCACTAAGTGCTTCATTTGTGTTTTCTGTTCTGAAATCTGTGGTTTTAACAATGCTTGGGTTTCAGCTTCTACATCCCACTGAAGCTGCAGCTGTCTGTACTTGAAGTAGGTGGGAGGCTTAAGAACGAGATTGTTACAAAAAGGCAATGCAGTTTTAGCTCTTCTTTGATCATCTGTTTTTCTACTTTTCTGTAAGATTCCACTCCCTGGCCCAGCCTCAGAGCAGCAGTCAATAAGGCAGTAGGAGCATTCACACAATAAGCTTTCTGCACACCACTTACCATGGAGCATGAGAGTGCTGTGAGTGTGAGCTCCTGCTGCCTCTCCTGCCTCCACCGCTCACAGAAGGACAGAGGCAGCAGGAGGGACAGCACAAGCCAGAAACCAAGCAACATGAGAAATGGCTGGACAATTACAACTGACAAGTGAGGGACTTGTAAGAGGCAAAATTTAAAGCCTCATTTCAGTTTTCCTTGTTAGGATGCTGTTAGGCCTCCTACAACAATGACAAGCCTGATATAATCTAAGCAATATTGTATAGCTGAGAGCTGAATGAGGCTCTATCAGACATTAGAATCTCTCCCTAATGTTTTGCTTCTGATACCCAGGAAATTTTGTTCTGCACTTGGAACAGAAGAGGAATCATCATTTGAATAAAACAAAGAAAAACAACCAAACATTTGGCAAATACATTATTTTAATTGTAAATGTGGTAACTATTTGGAAATGTTGATGTTTTTTGGCAAGCACAGTGCACACATGTATGTTATTACTCACCCAACACATTAGATTTGTGATAAATATACTTCTTAAAATAGATTTGCTCAGTATTTAAAATTTTTGTCTTCTTTATTCAATGACTCTCCAAAACTGTAGCAGATGGATAGGGGAAAAACATTTTTGACCTCAGAATGGAATAGTTTGATGGAATTGCAACAGACAGATGACTTCTGTGTGTTAATAGCATCATATTCAAATGGTTACTGCCATGGATCACAGTGCTGTATTACAGGCTTATGATAAGTATTGCTGTAGAACACATTTAAATCTAGTTTGGCAAATAAAGGTAGAAAAAAATAACTTTATCTACTATGTCTGCTTTTCAATCCTTTAACAATTTTTGTAGTTTGACACACATTCTTATTTTTGCCATGTTTTCCTAAGAAAATAAGGTTTATGAACTGATGGCTTGGATATTTATCTCTTCCCCCATAACAAATTTGGAATCATGTCCAAATTTCAGGTTTTTTAAATATTGAAATCCTGGAAATTTTATTTTAAAAATGTATAGAGGTAGAAGTAACCAAATGGGTGTCATAAAGGAAAAATGTGATGTCAGTGAGGTTGGTAAGTATGAAGGGATTGAAACAGAAGAGAGATTTAGGTCTGCTTCAGGTATGGAAAAGTGTTCATATGGTTGCTGTCATGGTGTTAGGTACTGAATAAGAGCCATAGGATTAGCTGCAGAGATGACTGATTTTGATAATTTTGCATCAAAATACTGTTGAGTGCATCATACAAAGTGAAGGAGATATTTTACGTAATTTTTCGTTGTTCTGAATATTCACAACAGTAACAGCCTACAACCAAAATCTTGTTTCTCTCTGCATGGTTGATATATGTGACCCACCGAGAACTTCTGTAGCCTCGGTCCCCTGGGGTGGCTGGTGGAGGAGCCTTGCTCTCAGGTTGTGCTATCAGGACCACGTTTGCAGCCCGTTGTTAGCTCTGTGCATATTGATAGCCCAAATGGGAATATTTTCATAGGTTTAAAACAAATCTCATGTATAATTGTCGGCAAGGACAGTTCCCACGAGCTCCGTATTTCTGTCACCTAATGGAGCAACTCTCTCAACCCAGGTGGGGTTGACACGAGTGCCTTACAGGACGTTTAATTCTCACTGACAGCTAGTGTTAGCAGCTAACTGTTCACATTGCTTCTTTGTTTTCCTGTGGTGCTTTGCCTGATTCTGAATACCTTTAAAGTGGTGCATGCCTGCAATTACATGTGCAAGCAATATTCACTGTCTTTCCAAAACATGTGCTGCAGGAGTCCAAGAGAGAAAACGAAATGAAAGGCCTTTTCAGGTGTGAAAAATATATCAATCTGTGCAAATAGTTGATTTCAGCAGTCTCTTCTGTCACACTCCTGTGGCTGGGAAAAGTTCTTTCTTTCATCAAAGAAAGTTGCCCCCCGGCAGGGTGAGAAGAGTGAAGACGAAATTAGTGTTTCTTCTCTTTCGGTAATTCTGTTCCACTCAAAGACTGTTAGTAGCCAATTAAAGCAGTTGTACTCCTGTTGGCTGCCTTCTTTGTGTATTAGGCAGAGGGAAATGGCAGCCTGCCGCAAAGGAAGGGCCCTTTTCCCCAGAAATCATGGAAATTCCCTTATCCTGCCCTTGAACAAGCAAGCAAGGAAACAGCAACAGAAGATAGCGGGGTGTGTTGGCAATGGAGGGGAACGGCCACAGAACAATTGATGTGAAAGCCTTCAGCCGAAATCAGTATGTGGCCCACGCAGCTGGCCAGCCTGGCTGCCTGTAGCTGCAGTAAGGTATTTACACCTTGGACAAAGTACGGGGAGTGCTAAAAAAACCAGGAGAGAATCATTTGACTGTGTTTATTAACAACATAGTGCTTTATCTTCAAAGTGTTGTGCACAATTAATCAATATATTCAGCAAGCGCAGTAAGTTGATAGCATTCATTATCACCCAGTCACTATCTTACAAACAGATTTAAAGTGATAAGAAGAAGATGCGCTTGAAACCTTGTGAAGGAACATTTTTAACCTATTGTTTGGACTGATGCAAACCCCTTTTGAACTACTTCATACCCCCTTGTCCTTTCAATCCCAGTTTCATCAGGCAGACATTGCCCACAGGGCTGAGAGGGCATTTCAGTGTCCTCTCTTATCACTTTGATACCTGCTTGTTAGAAGCTAGAAGGAAATCTGTTCACTTCATAGAAAGATGTGATTACTCTCGGAGGATAGTCATCACTTTCAGTCATTATCAGCAGTAGCCCTGAATCAGTATTTTATGTGAGCATCCTCATCTAGTGTGCACCTTGCCTCTGGATACAGGAAAGCTGGACTGGGGTTGTGTTTGGTTTGAACCTAAAACATGTTGCCTTCTCCAGGTTCTGAGAGAGTGGGCATTCAATTGCATTTGTATCAGTCTGTAAGTCCTAGGCTGAATTTAAGCTACAGGCAGCAGCAAAATAAAACTACAACCAGTCCCCCAAGGCAGGCAGATCCCAGTTAATATCTGACTAGCTAAAGAAATGATATATAAAGTCAGACATTCTTACATGCTCTCACACAGTAATACATAGGGTGTAGAGCATAAGTCTTGTGAAGAGAGGCTGAGGAAGCTGAGGTTGTTTAACTTGGAAAAAAGAATGCCCAAGGGAGACATTAGTGTGCTCTGCAACTACCTGAAAGGAGGTTGTGCTGAAGTGGGGGTCGGTCTCTTACTTGGTAACAAGTGATAGGATGAGGGGAAACGGCCTCAAGTTACACCAGGGGAGATTTAGGTTGGATATTGGAGAAAATGTCTTCACAGAAAGGGTTGTCAAGCATTGGAACAGGCTTCCCAGGGAAGTGGTTGAGTTACCAATAAGGTCTTTATAAGATGTGTAGATGTGGTGCTTAGGGACATGGTTTACTGGTGGACTTGGCAATGCTGGTTTAAGGGTTGGACTTGATCTTAGCGGTATTTTCCAGTCTAAATGATTCTCTGATTCTATAGACGAGAAGATTAAATCAAGTCCAGAAAGAGAATTCAAATCCTGGAGAGCTCTTCTAACATAAACAATACAACAGTGATGTTAATTTTCTGAGTATTGTCATTTAGTGAACAACCAACCTTTTCAAAGTTATCTTGTCATTCATAGGACAAACTCTCTTCAATGTGGATACACAAGTACCAGTTCCAAGAAGTACTGTCAATCTTTTCATTAAAGTTTCCCCCCCCCCCCGTCTCTCTCCCTCCTGCCATCATTCTTTTTTTCCCCAAAGAAAGCATTGCACAATGGCAGCAAGAGGAAAACTCTGCAAAACTCAGCCTCATTTCTATTAGATTTGTTGGGAACCTTTGGTTTTTGGAATTTTTTTTTTTTAAGAAAATGCTGCTCGCTTCTGTAGAGTCTTTGTAATTTTAGACCTTTTGAAATTAGTCTGAACAATCCTTCAGATGTTTTATAGTGCTTTTAAAGAAAATCTACTCATTATAAAGATCACTAGCTTCAGTAAAAATGGATCTTGTGCAGTAGTTCCAAGGCATTTCCTTCTATTTCTATTCTGCTTAGTTTAATGCTTGAGAGATTATTTATTCAGATAGGATTTTATTGTTTCAGATAGCATAGCCTGATAGATAGAAAAACTCAGTGATTAATTTATGTTGTTATTAAACTATCAAGGCTTCAGGTATTACAATATAAATATTGTGAATCAAAATTCAAAGAACTAAGGAATTTAAAAAATAAAAATAAAAATAAAAAGGTCTTTGATGATACGCACTCTAGTCCAATTTGTACCAAACAGTAATCTGCCCATGCTGAGAGCTCAACAGGCTAAATTTCAGGTCCAAGCTGTGCCACAGATTCCTGTGCTGCCTCAGATCACCACTGGCAACTGCATTTTTTTAACAGTTGCTCATGTGCAACGTTTCTGTCTTTATGTGCCCTAATGAGAAAGTAGCAGTCAGTCCAGGACTGCTCCAGAGGCCTTGGTGCTTCAACTGCTTGGCTGCCATGGGCCACACCAGGCACTCAGCCTGCTGGAAATGACAGCAAGTCTCATTTTTGTACTTATTCATGATTACAGGAGTCATATGTGTACAGTGTGGCTGAGTTAACATGATTGTGGTAGCTGTAATATTTTATATTTCTTTCCAAGTGTAGTTAACTATCCCAAAATCTATAATGTTCTAATGCCAAAGCATTAGTTTAGAAGTTAAAAACCATGGATGGGATAAAATAGTTTACTTTCCATTTTAGAGCTGTGAGTTTCACAAAAAATCCACTGTAGGTTTAGAAATTAATGGTAACCTACAATATTTCATGTACCTAGAGTATCATCCCTTTGCAGACCAGGAGAAAAAATTAAAATGGTTTGATTTGCAGCTATTGATTCTAAAGAGCATGACAGGATAATCACAGCATTTCTGTTCTTAAAATGTGCTGCAGCCCAAACACATATTAAGGGGGCAACTGCTGTGCCTAAAACATGTAAAACTCTCAAACTGTCAGCATTCAGCCTTACTTGGTAGTTTGGACACCATTGAAGACATTGGTAAAATAGAACAATGCAGGGCACTCTCTGTCTTCTATTCTGGCATAGTCTCATCTGGCTGGAGGGGCCAGCTCAGACGGCTCTGAGGAGGGAGATCTACCGCAGCCTGCTCAGAGACACCGTGGCAGGAGAGGGAAGTGGTGCCGGCTGCCCAGCTGGGGTCTGGAGGAGAATACGAGACAGCCCTTTAGGCAAAGTGCTTAAGACCCAACACAGAGTAAAAAAAAAAAAAAAAAAAAGGTGTAAAGGACACATAGTGAGAACTTAGCAGGACTGTTGCCAGACTGCTTTGGCTCTTACTTGTGGAATCATCTTAGATGTGTCGCTGAAATGTAAAGGTGTTGAACCAAAATGCCACTTCATCTGCATGGGCACATGCTCTCCTTTAGTGCCACAGCATCTCTCCTGGATGCCCCTTCTTTCCTGATGGTGGCAAACTGCCTTTTCATGACAGAGAAGCCAAGATGCTCTGCAAGTAACACACGCAGTACTATTAAAATTTATAAAAAATATTATTAGCTTTTGTCCTGCTAGAATTCAGTCAAAGCTGTCACAGCAAGGAAGGATGGAAATGTTCTTGGCTCACTTGTCTTTACTCATTGCTTTGCTCTGCCCTACATGTGCTCACCCACATGGGTTGCTGGACTTCCCATGACCACAGTGCATTTCCACCATTGTGCATTGTTATAATGGCTTCTTCCCTAGAAATCGGGAAGGTCCAATACTCCCACCTGACTTCAAACTGAACTGTGATGGGCAGAAGCTGTATGCAAATAACAAGATTATATCCGATAGCAAGACAAAAACCCTATGTCTGTGTCTAATGGGTTAATGAAGCTGGGTTTTCCCATCAGGTGCTGGACTTTACAGCAAAATCAAAATTTGTAGGTGCATATTTAGGATGAATGTTCCAGTTCTAGTACATATCCAGGGAGACGAGACTGATCTAGAATTTGCATTTAAATTAAACAAGAATCAAATGGGGGAAATGGCCTTTGGTGAAATGAGAAGGAAGGGACAGAAAAAATGGGTAAAATGCTTATGGGCAGCAGTGGGAAAGCCATAGAGTGCAGCATGCAAAGATAATATCCGGCTACCAGTATCTACTAGTACAAAGCCACTGTTTTTTCCAAGTTGATTGGAGCTGCCTGCTGAATAACTTTACTCTGATCCAGACATTTGCATTCTGTGGCTTCAGTGTTTTTGACCTAGCACTTAGGATCCCAGAAAACGGACTTGTGAGTGAACAAGGCTCTCAAACAGGCAGTTAAACAGCACATGATTGCAGCTCCAATTGTTTTGTAGTGTGACTTGCAGTTGTTTTTTCACTTAATATTCCTTCAGGCAAACAGGCTTTTTAATTCTTGTGCATTTTACAGGAAGATTTGCAGATCTGTCTTTAATGTTTTGCTTCATCTGATTGTTGTTGAGAAATACCAGGGACTTGAACTTGAATTCTCTGCCTGGAGACATTTTTGTTTGCTTAACAGATGAATAGCCCATACAGTGCAATTTGGAAAAAAACTTTCTGCAATGCCAAATGGTACTTCCTGTGTTCCTTTAAAGTTAGTTTTGTAGTGTTCAATGACATGTGCATTTTGCAGGAAATGATTTATCCTTCCACAGTGTTCTTCATTAGTGTGGAATTCTTGGACTAAAACTCTTTTAGGGTTAAATTTTAGACTTGGTTTTTAGAAAGCCACATCAGTCATGATCTAATTGCACGATTTCAGCAGAGCTGACATTTAAAGTATGTGATAATTCTACCACTTCAGACAACCACTATTTCAAGGACTATCTCCTAGAAACTAAATTAAGGATCATCTAGATTGAAGTAAGAAGTGCTGAAGCATTGTTTGATTAAAAAAATTAAATAAATTATTCTACAGGCAATATAATCGTGATTTGTTTATGTAGATATTTGAGATACATTGGCATTGAAAATATACAGGTGGCCAGTCCACCAGAAAGTTTTCACTCACCAGAATTTCAAAGCTTCTTTGTTCTATTGACATAAATTTATTGGTAAAAAGACAACCACACTTGGTTTTGATGCTTAAAAGTGCATATTGGGAAAAGTGGCCCATGGAATAATCTTAATAAATGTCACTTTCAAAAGACAATCAGCTTCAAAGTCAATCTGTCAATCCCAACCATGTACTTATGGTTAATACAATCTTTGTATTAAAAGTAACTTTTCACAGTAAAATGTTGGAAACAGATGTGCTGTGGAGTCTCTGCATGGAAGACATCCTGCAAGGGGATTGTGTGGAACGACTGGGCAAACAAAATGGAGCAGGCAGCCACTGTTCCCTTGCTCCTCCAAAGATTAGCATTGATAACAATGAAGTGAAATAAAATAACATAATTGAAAACAGCATGTCTCTTGTCTTGGTTTTCAGCCAAGTCACATGTCAGTTAGTGCAGATCTCTGCCTCCTGAAGGCGTTGCCTTCACTGCTTCTGAAAAAAGCAGTTCCCATGTCTGTTTACTGCCTGCTTAGCTGGGAGAAGGAAAAGATGAACCAGTTAGGTGCTGGCACAAGGTCTTGCCATAAATCTATTTGTTTCTCTTTTACAGGAAACAGTTAAGAACATGTGCTTATTTTGATTGTAAAAACAACCTTCTTTTTATATTCCTATTTCTTATATGGCATCACAGAATTATGATATGTTTTACACATCCCGGTGTTGTCCTTGCTTGTGGAGCTTGAAATGTAAAAAGAACATAAGTCAAAGCAAATAAACACAAGGTAAAGTAGAGGACAGAAGCACAAGAGAGAGAAGAAAAGAGAACTGCTTTTTTTTGTCAGGGTGAAATTCAGAGTGATTTTGAAGACAACTCAGAGGATGAAGACAGTATAATTATTCAGTTGCAGGGACCCATATAGACTGGAAAAATAATAAAGCAAAATTATTAGGAAGAGCAGAGAAGTCATGAGAAACGGAAAATGAAAACAACTGTAGACAGTTTCAAATGTATTTAGTTTTAAGGACTGTTCCATACAAGAGAACTTAGTATTTAGGCTGTGGAGAAAAGATATGAACACTGACCAGATGGAGTTAAGGAGCTGGTCATGGCAGAGGTAACCTTCCAAACTTAACCACGGGACACAAATAGCAGAATGAAGGAAGTACTGAAGCTGTGTGGGCCATTTGGGAAAGTGCTTGCTGATTGCACTGTGAGGCTAGACTGTAGTTCCTGCCCATTGGCCTCAGCCAGTGTGGCTGTGGACATACTGCTTTTTTCCCTGGTGCCTCAGTTTCCCAGATGCTTCCTTAACTCAATGACATTGTAGAAGACATTATAGTAGAGGGGTACAAATACCATAAAGTCATTATAGCATCCCCAAGGCTGGAAGGGACCTTTGAGAGCATCCAGCCCAACTATCAACCCAGCACTACCACTGTAGCCCCTAAACCACTAAACCATCACCCAGCACCAGATCCAGATGCCTCTTAAACACTTTCAGGGATGATGGCTCCACCACCTTCCTAGGCAACCTATTCCAATGCATGACCACCCTAACAGTGAAAAAAAATTTCCTGTTATCCATTCTGAATCTCCCCTCTCTCAGCTTAAGGCCAGTTCCTCTAGTCCTCTCACTGAAGGTAGAAGGGACTGATCCCCACCTCACCACAGCCTCCTTTCAGAAAGGTGTAGAGAGCAATGAGCTCCTCTCTGAGCTTTCTCGAGACTAAACAAACCCAGCTCCCTCAGCTGCTCCTCTTAAGACATGTTTCTACACATCGCATGAACCTTCTTGCCCTTTGCTGGACACTCTCCAACACCTCAATGTCCTTTGTAAAGTGAGGGGCCCAGAACTGGACACAGCACTCGAGGTATGCCTCACCAGAGCCGAGTACAGGGGGACAATCACTTCTTTAGTCCTGCTGGCCACACTACTCTTGATAAGGGCTAAGATGTCATTGGCCTTCTTGGCTGTCTGGGCACATGCTGACTCATACTGAGCTGGCTGTCAACCAGCACCCCCAAGTCCCTTTCTACTGAACAGCTCTCAAGTCACTCTCCCCCAGCCTGTAGCACTGCACGGGGTTGCTGCATCTCAAGTGCAGGATCCAGAATTTCACCTTATTGAACCTCATGTATTTGTCCTTAGCCCATTGATTGAATCTGTCCAGGTCTCTCTGTAGAGTCTTCCTACCCTTAGATCAACACTTCCACCCAACTTAGTGTCATCTGCAAATTTATTGAGGGTGCACTCAATCCCCCCATCCAGATCATCAGTGAAGATGTTAAACAGGACTGGCCTCATCCACAGGAACAGATACATTCATGCCTGAGACTCAGGTAATCAGATGCTGCACAAGAGCAGATGGGACATATCATGATGTACAATCCCATATTCTGTGATGCTGCTTCTGCGCAGTAGAGCTGCTGTCAGGTAGGTTTATTGGCAGAGTCACAAGGTTGCAGCCTAGCTTTGCTGCACCTCTCTCTAATAGCCTCTTTGTAATTTGATGGGAGTTTCTTACCACTAATTACATCCAGCTTAAAAATCAGAATTATATTTTCATAAACACTGAAGAAAGCAAAGGCTCTGAGCACTCGTATTGCATGGTCAGTAAGAGGTGGAAGCTATGGGGAGCACTGTTACATTGGGGTCTTCATAGGTCTGGTTGGGATCACTTTAAAAACTCTTCCTGTCTCCTTTTTGAGCATTTAACTTAGGTATGTATCAGCAATTGAACACTGTAGATTTCCATTGTGGAGCAGGATGAAAAAGGTTTCTTTAAAAAAGGAGTAGTTGAAGCTGTACACTAGCTCGGTTTTATTGTAGCTTTTCACACAGCCTCACATGACATTCTCATAAGCAAACTCAAGAAATACAGTAAGTTCAGCTGAACTACAAGATGAAAACAAAATGGCTGAAAAATTCTGCTTAGAGCAATTTAAAATTTTATAGAATGCTGGGAAATGCAGAACATTTATCACCCTGGGAAGCCTGTTATGCAGCCACAGCTCTATTAATCAATAAGCTTATGTTAGAAGTAAGGGAATGATTAGAGAAGATGCAGCTCCATTATTTATGGGAAACTAAGCAACTAATGGACAAAATAGGGGGAAGACTGAAATATTCTGTGCTTTACTTTGTCTCCACTGTTGAAAAAAACCTAGCTGTGACCACAAATTATTGACTATGAGAAAAAGAAAAGTTAGGGACGGCAAAGAGAGAAAGAAAGGATTAAAATGTATTTATAAGGTTAAAGATATCAAACCAAATTATTAATAATTTCAGGCCTCTAGGTCTGTAAGAAAGAGCTAACATGCATTTATCTACACTCACGTAATGTCAAATCAATCAGACTTCCTTTCTTGATGAGCTAACCAGCTTAGAGGATAAGAGGAAAGATTAGAATCAGCATATTGTATCTTGATTTTAGAATAAGTTTTGATAGAGGATCATGTGACTGACAAACCAGGGAAAGAGGATTCAGATGGACTTACACAGAAGGTTAAAAATCTGCATTCAGAGAATTTGCTAGTGGTTTCTTCTCAAACCAGGAGGCAAGAATTGTTCTATTCCTCTGTTGGTTTCAACAGCAGTGAATGGTAAGGTAGAGAGAAAAGCTGTATAGATGCAAACATTACATACTCTTTGAAAGACAAGATCAGAATCCAGGATGACTTTGGTAAGCAGTAGAAGGGGTTCAACATGGTAAAAAGAAGTTCAGTGATGAGTAGGACAAACTGGTATGCTTAGGGAGCAAAAATTAGTTGACAAACACATGGCAGCAAGAGGCAGCAGAATTGGCAAGAAGATATTAATGCTATTGTGACATCAGGAGGCCTTGTCTGAGGGAACATGTGCAGCTTGTGTCCTACATTTTAAATGAAAATAACTGAAGAGAGTTCAGAGAGGAGCTACAAAAATGCTTAGGGTTTAGAAAAAATTGTTAAGGCTGTAACTCTGAAAGAACTGCTTTCTGGTAATGACAAAAGATTTTAATGCTAAGATGTAATTGTATGCTAAGAGTCTAATGATATATTGACACCAGGAGGCCATTACACAAACAAAAGAGCACTAAGAATTTTTAGATTTTTGCTGAGCACAAGACAAGTACTAGTTTGTTTCATTTGTGTCAGAAAGACTCAGTTATATAGGAAGGATTGGTTTTTTAATTTGTGGTCTTATTTTTTGTTACAGAAATTACAGAATATACTGTGTTGGAAGAGACCCACAAGGATCACTAAGTCCAGCTCTATAGTGAATGGCCAGTATGGGGATTGAATCTACGAGCCTGCCCTTATTAGCATCATGCTCCCAACAGACCAGAAATGGCTGTGGGGAGATTGTAGAATTGGTGTTGTTAAGGAATAAGAGTCATGAATGTTCAAATTACCGTTAGTCCTATATCAGTGTAGGGGAATAGGCTGGAGACAGGCATGCCTGGGGTGTGATGAACACCCAAATCACCTGGATGTGTCCCTTCTCAGAAAGTAGGGAGGCAGTATTATGCTGTACACAGACTCCAATTTAGCTCCTCCAGAGTTAAGTGGGAAGGCATTTTTAGGCATTTAACCCTTGCTTATTGTCAAGATCAAGATCTCTGCATTCCTATTGCTCTCTTATGTCCAGTTTATCATATTCCCCATTTCACATTTGTAAGGATCGTTTGGCATAGCCCCATCAGCCTTTGTGCACATCTGCTATGGGCATGGTGCTGACTGTCTTTTTCTCTACAGCTGAAGGAGGGCTTGCTTTCACCCTTCCACTCTGCCCTTACCTGCAATATCTTGCTCTCAGATGTATCATCAGGGAAACTATCCCAGGTCAAAAGTAAGACCTTTTTATTATTAGTATTAGTTAGGAATTTTTGCTATTTAGTTGTCTTTTGCATGCTCCAACAACCTTCATTTTTGGGCAGCATACAGAAGGATCCTTGTACGTGTGAGTTTGTGACATAAGCACACTGCCAAGACTGCAACACAAAATCTTACTGTTTACTTGTCAGTTTGTGTCACTAAAGCCTTTTCAAGAGCTTTTTCTTACCAAAGACTTAATCTGACTTTATAGGAAGATATCAGTACATTTCCAGTGTCTAGTAGGTTATCATAATGCTCTGTCCTTGCTGGTGTCCAGTGCAGCCTTGGGCTAACACGGTGTTTTGAGTGTGTGAGAAAGGAAACAGCGTGACAAAATCTGGTGAAGGATCCTCTGGTTGATTACTCACCAATTTATTACCCAGACGTGGATGCCCCAGGTGCTTTGAACCTTCCTTTCCGTGCTCCCTTGGGAGCCACTCTGAGAGCTGCAGTACTCCCGGGAGTCCCGGCTTCCACTTCTAACGCTGACATTCCTACAGGCTCAGGACGCCTGCAGGATGCCTGAGCAAACCAGTTTTGCACGATACTTCTAGGCCTATTTTTACCTGGGGGGGGGGGGGGCCCCAGNGGGGGGGGGGGGTCCACGAGAGATCCCACACCACCTCCAACACGCCAGGAGACTCCCGCAGCCGGGAGCCGGCAGGGCTCATTCACGCCTAGTCACCAGAGGGCAAATGCGGCACCTCTTCAGTCCTCTCCGGTGAGGAGGACACCTGCCAGGTGACTTCTGACCAAAATCAACTTCTCTTTGCTCTCTGAAGTAGGAGCTGGTTTATTTCAGATGGTGATTGCATTTCAGTGGGAGAGCACTTAAGCTAATTGCTCGGCATTGTTAGTTCTGTGCCAACATTCCTCTGAAGCTTTAGTTCAAAGGCCTGTGTTGCAATCAAAATACTTTGTTTGACATAGATATAGCCGCAGTTCATCAGCTGGAAGAGAATGGCTGCATTGTGTAGACAGTGTGCACAGATATTGTCAAGGGAGCAGGTAACCAGGAGTAAAATCTGAGGGTGAGATTTCCTGTCTAGGTTCCCGAGGATGAGTAACTGAGAAGCTCTTTTCCTTCAGCTGGTGCTGTACCAAAAGGCCATCTCCAATCTACCTTCTCATCAGCAAAATTTATTTTATTGCTCAATTTCACATCTTGATAAAAGCAGTGGAGATACTTATATCCAGTTCACTTGTTCAGCTTGATAAGCCATACAGAAGCAGTGAGGCTATTTCATTTGAAAGAATTCCCAGCGTATTATAAAAAGCAAAATATCTGCAAACCCAGGTCTTATTGCTATTTACAACACATGCTGTGGCTTTTTGCTGTGAAATATTTTGACACCTATCAACAAAGGTTAGTGCAGACAATTTCTTGGGAAAATGTGTGAAAAGTAAGAAATTCACAGACCGCATACAGAGGAATGTAATGGGTGGAATAGTGGCTTTCTTGAAAGACCATAGTCCATGAATCTTCGTAGAGAAAACAATGAGGAAATAGTTAAAAGTGTGTATTTTTCTGATTTCCCCCTCCTCTATTAAAATACAAATAATTTATTTTGGTGGACTTTTTTTTTTCCTAAAACATAGCTTTCATGTGGATTATGCTTTGTAAGTGTATTTGATAAGTTCTGTACATGTGTATTTAAACACAGATGTTTCAGCATATAGCACATCTTTGGTTGGTGACTCCCTCTTCCACCCAGGTAAATTCTGAAGTGCTTTCCAAACTTTAAAACAGATCGGGGAGCCTTTTTGCTGGCATGTGTAATTGCTTTACCCATTTTAACAGGGAAACTGTTTAGCACGCAGCTATTCTGCACGGTAGTTTAGAAAAGTAGAGCCAAATGAAATTATGGTGGGAGTTTTTAGCAGACAGGCTGCAATTATTCAGTTTGGAATTTGACCAGAGTGAAATAGAAGCTTGCCTACCAATAAACATACTTGAAGTACCATGTTTTTGAAGTCTTTAAACAAAGAAGCCTGTTTGAATGGTGTAAGTGCAAGACGGGAGTCAGAAAATCTGTGCTGCTGTGGCATATATTTAGGAGCTATACTGGGAATTATTTAAGCTCTCCACCCTCTTTTTTTTTTTTTCCCATCAGAAACCAACAAAAGAGTGGGGCCTTAGCACCACTTGTTCTCTTCATTTTTACCCTGTATTACCTTGGAAATGATGATGAGGCTGACAGGAGTATCTTTTAGCTTTTTTTGTTCAGTGCTTACTGGGTTCTCACCTGTGACTCCAGAGGGGCCTGGCCTCTACAGAGCCAAATTCATTGCTGTGGCAAAGACGCTTGTGTAAGTGTTTGTCTGGAGTGACTGCCCTGTGGAATTGTCTATAATTTCAGCAATTATTTAATTTTTGGAGTAGGATTGACATAACTTTTTTATTTCAACAGAGTATTTTCCCATGGCAAGTTAGTCTATGGTGGCCGTGAGCTGCTCTGTGTAGACAACCTCCTTGCTTAGGACTTTCACGTTGTCCCGCAGATCTGCTTGTAAACCTCTAGGACGCATAAACTATGTAAGGGAGCTAACTGTGGAACAGCAATCCAAAGCAATGTTTCAACTCTGAAAAAAACATGTGAAAGTGAGGTTTTGTTTTCCTGCTGAAGTTTTGCCCCATAATTTTTGCACCAGCATGCTTCACATGATTTTTGAAGCATTCAAATTTTGTTGTCCATTAATTTGTCCGTTAATTTTGGCTTATGCAAGAGAGGGAGAGAGCTTTAGCAATGCACAGGATGAACCAATATACATGCATATACTTGTAGTGAGGCAGGGCAGAAGTCACAAAAGATTGATTTGCTCAGAGCTGACCTCAATTAATGGTCTGCTGTAAGGCATATTCTAGGGCTAATTTTGCCATGAGTGTCATGGCATGTGAAAATGGCAATGCAGGATGGATGAAGTGACATCATGATATGCAGATATAGATAACTGATGGGAAGGTATGAAAGAGTGAAGAATGTATAGAGGCAAACCCTGCAGTCACTCAGGCTCAGCTTCTGAATATGCTTCAAAAAACCTTTGAAACTCAGTAAAGGTGCAGCACTTGAAACTATACTCAGCATAATTAAAGTTTCGTGACAAAAATCAAATGCTTTTCTAAAAGTGGTATTTATTGCAAACATCATCAAGTTAGAAGGATCGGATATTCACTGGTGTTTTCAGTCACGAATCTCTCAGGAGACAAGATCAGGAGGTCTCACAACACAGCAGCAGCTCTCTATCCACACATTGTGCTGCAGTCAGACTTAGCACAGAAGCTCCCTCTGATGCTACTTTCACTGTGATGGGAATCTTTTGAATTATCTAGAGAAAAACATAAATTCTAGCCAAGGACTTTATGTAAATGAGTCCAAAACTGTCCTGACAAGAAGGAGCAGATTTATAACTTTTGTGAAGCAGAACAAACTTGTGATATTGGAGACATATAGCTAAAAACACACTTGAATTCTTGTAGTCACCCTGAGAACATACCATACATACTTTCACACAAACAAAAAAACTAGACATATAACCTTTTCCCCTTGAATTGCTTCATTTTTCCTACTATTTCACAAACTAGCTCTGTTTTCATTAAGGATAAAGTATGTTATGAATTTATCACTCAGCTCAGCACACTGTCATTCTTGTGTTGCTTTCAACTTAGTACTTCTGCTTTTTTTTATTTTAATGGGATATTATGTAAGGCTGGATTCTGGTGTTGGTTACAGTGGTAGATCTCTGAAGGCATGCCACTGGCTGCAACTTGGCTTCACAGATAACCAGGCAGCACTGTGCTTCTAAATTTTAAATTTGACCACCCAGATCCAGATGTCGGATTCCATCAGTTAGAGAAATTACATTGCTCACATTTGCTTTTCACGTAGTAACAACAGTAGCTCCCCAAAGTATTGGCTAGGGGAAGACTGGGCTTCCCACAGCTGAGCACTAATTTACATTGCCACATATCCCACTGTCCTCTTGGACTGCATGACAGTGGCTAGCCACCCTGTCTGGTTTTAAAGCTTTTCAAGATCTCTGTTGCTGATATTAATTCTGTTTATATGTACAGCACAACTGAGTCTTCTATTTGCCTAAAGCAGTAAAAAAGATTAGTCTATCTGTTAAAACGGAACACAGTACAAAGAGCTCAGCTGCTGGCTGAAACATTCCAATCATCAGAAGTGCTGCTAATTTAGGCAGGCAATAAATAGATTAATTAAGAATATTTATGAAGACTTGTTTATGCAGACGGACAAAGACAATAAGAGAATGGTATTTCCTTACTATGAGAGGAGCTTGTGTTTATCACATGCTAGTATTGCAGGTATTTACAATGTTTCCTTTCAACATCTACACTGACATCTCTAAGTTAGGGGCCTAGACCTGATTTTGTCTCATCTGACAAGCATTTAACTAAGCTGGGTTAGTTAAATCAGAGCTGTCCTTGTTCACTTGAGCAATCAAAGTGAGGGTGGGGAATGGGGAG